>VZTO01016486.1:0-15905 GCA_013400615.1 Syrrhaptes paradoxus | reverse complement strand
GCTGTGTCCCCTCCCAGCTCCTTGTGCACCCCCAGGCTGCTCGCTGGTGGGGTGAGGAGCAGAAGAGGCCTTGGCTGTGTGTGAGCCCTGCTCAGCAGTGACCAACACATCCCTGTGTGATCAGCGCTGTTCCCAGCACAAACCCGAACCACAGCCCAGCACTGGCTACTGGGGAGAAAATTAATTCTATCCCAGCCAAAACCAGCACACTGGGCCAAATTTCTCAGAGGTGAAACAGGATGGTGCCATTATTTCTGTGGGAGAAAAGGTGCCAGAGTCTGTTCCCAGAGGGCTGGTAATTGCCCTTGGTTATACTGAGAGAGACAACACGTTAGATATTGCCACTCACTGTTGGCATTAAAAGCAAGAAAAAGAATGATGCATTGGGGGTTTTTTTTGGTTTTTGTTTTTTTTTTCCCCACACCCCCTTTGCTTTGCAAACATTTCATGGAGACAAGACACTTGTGTGCTTTTATCTAAGTACAAGCTCAGCTTCCACTGTTTAATATATCATACACGGCATTAAACTGAAAAGGAAACAGATAAAACACCACCAGCAAATAAGAGGCAAAAAAAAAGTGGCCACTGAAGATGATAATGCAGGAGAGCTTTTTCTTCCAGGTGAGGTTTCCACAGCGAGCCACCCTCAGGTCACAGCTCTAGCCCTTGCCCACCAGCAGCCAGCTTCAAGCACATATTTTATTAACTCCTACCTCAAGGTGGACAGGAGGTGAGGAAGCCAGTCAGGGGGTGAACTTCCTCATCCTTTAATATTTTACATGGTTTATTAAAGAAATCCAAAACCTCGCATATATTGAACCCAGACCTTTCCAATCTGTCATGAGGCAGCTGCTAAAGTAACTCTGGTTATTTCCAACTGGAGGTAAAGATGAGGAAACTCTGAGTTGCAGAGTTTGATTTTAGTTTGAGCCTACGGCACTCATTTTCATGCCACGTATTTATATTTGTTGGTATTTATTTGTGCTAAGTTAGAGGGTGGAAGCCTGGGAGGTCCCTCTGTTCACTTCAGGCAGCAAATAAGCTACCAAGAGAAGTGGTAATGTAACTTAAACGTATAGAAATAGTATATATTTGTATTTATTTCTATTTATGCATCGTGCAAATTGAATTACTTCTATTTATAAGCAAAGAGTCAACCAGGAGAGGCAGACCTTCACCAGTCGGGGGGCTTTGGTTCAGGGCTCTCACCACACCTGCCATCTGAGGCAGCCGATGGTCTGAATTTCTAACGGTAGGAAAAAATACAGTAATGGCAAGTAACTGCTGATGTTTGGGGGAAGTGAAATTTCTCAAAGAAGCAAAAGTGCCAACAAAAATATTTTCCTGTGATAATGGAGAAACACTTTGCTGCAATTTTGACCTTTTGTAGCATTTTTATTGCAATATTTAGTTATGCTGTCATTTATCTTTCGTGCTATTATTTATTTTATTCTATACATCAGTGACTGCTCTTTTTGCATCATCACGAGCAATTGTTCTGCTAAGTGCTAATTCTTTTAGACATTTCTGAAGCAATTGGCCTTATGTTTTGCTCATTGCCCCCTGAAAACAAAGTGTTTTGATCTGTGGATCTAAAATGTTCTGTTTGATGTTGAAGTATTTTATTAGATGGCTCTTTAACAGAGCAAAAGACAAAAAAAAAAGAACATCCCCGAGGAATGCTTCATTTTGAACACATCAGCGTTCCCACTGAAATAACAAACATCTCCAACCAGCCCCATAAACCACACTTATCTCCTTGTTCCATCTCCCCATCCCACCTGCCTTGGCTGCCCAGACATCAGCATGGCACTCGCTCAGAGCTCTTCTCCCTGCACATAAAAAAAATCTGGCCTCTTTCCTTGGCTCCTGTCCACTGCATTAGGCTCCATCTCAGATCTGGGGTTGGGGCTGGCTCCTCCTGAAATGTTGTCCATAGGCACCCATCGCCAATGGCCTGAGAGATGCTTTGCCACCTCGTTTTATTCCACCTGTTATTTTGAGTTTGGAGTGGCTCCTCTTACTTTCCACCTCGCTCCTCCACTTGCTGCTCTTGCACCCAAGAAGCCAAAATAATTTCTGCTCCTGAGGGTCTTCACTGTTAACCCCAGCCGGGCTCTGTGAAAGCACCTTCACTGCTGTAGGGCAGTCAGAAAAGAGTCCATGCATTTGGTAGCCCTTTTTCTTTCCTTTCTTTTACTTTTTTCTTTTTATGTTTATTTCACCTTTTTCTGTTCAGTTGCCCCCAAATTAAATTAAAACCTGTAAGAAGAAGGTCATCAGTTACTCTCTGCATCAGCTGGCAACCAGCCGTGAAATAACAGCAAAGAATGTTTTGTCTGGACCAGAAGAGACTTTCTAACCAAGAGAACATGGAGCCATCAAAGTCTACTCCAGGAGGAAAAAGCCACCATGAAGGTTGGGTTTGAGAGGCAACTCCATCTTCAGTGAAGCCCAGATCACAAGTGTCCCTCCCACGTGTGGTCTGGGGACCACTGATGGCCACCAGAACCACAGAAGGGAGCAAACAGCTAATCACTGAAGCAAATGCATTCACACACAAAGGAGAAACCTAAAAAATGTCATAAATGTTGTAACGACATTGATGTGATAATGGCTGGGTGGTTTGGGAGGAAAGGGATGTAACATGTCGAGAGGGGAAGGAGCTGTACCTCCTTCCAGTTCAAACCCACCAGACTGGTGAGGTCCCAGGTGCTCGCAGATCTCCGTGTGCATTGACTTTAAGCCCTTTGGTTCTTCCATGCAGACCTACCCGAACACTTTTATTTGGGTTTAAATATGTTCATATAAACCTGTTCCTCATTAGTTTAAATTAACCGGAGTAGCCCTGGTTTAGACTGAAACAGGCAGACAGATGGAAAGCAATGAGGTAACTGGATCTTAATGAGCCGATGTTCGTTAGGTGACAGCATGGGACACGCTCTCTCCTTGCCCTGGTTGGGAAGGGGAAGGCACCCGCACAACCCCAAAGGTTTTACGCATGGTTGGGGCAGGTCCTGATGAGGTGTCACCCCCAGCCTCACCCCCACCAAAATGTCCAGCATCAGCTCAGCTATCCCATCGAACCCCCCAGTCCATGCCAGCAAAAGACTCTCAACAACATGGGCAAGATGTATTTGGAGGGGTCAGGAGAGGAGGAGAGCTCCCCCAGGGAGGGCAAGATGCAGGGCAGATGCAATCTTCACCCTAATGGCATTTCCTATCGTGTCATTTGGGAGAAACCTTCCTTTCCTGATTAAAAAGGTGGTTAAAATCCCACTGGACATGGGAAGCTCAGTCCAGCCTTAGCTTCGGAGAGAGGCACATGTTTTCTTTATCTCTGTATGTCACTGGATAGATTAGATGAGATATATTTATCGAGACAGCAATCTGTGTAGCTGCAACGATACAGCCACAAAATTCCACGGGTTGAGATCATCCCATGCTGGGTTTAGCATCCCAGGAAGAAACAATGCTTCATTTTGGTGGCTAATGTGTTTTCATGAAAACATAGAGAAAATGGGTAATTTGACCTCAAGTATTGAGTGTTTGGGCTTTTTTTTTAAATTAATTTTTTAAAAATGTAAGGGTTTTCTGAGTGGTGTTTTTTAAGTAAAAACCATCCCTTTTAGTATTTTCTTTGGACAATATTTGTTCCTGTTTGCTTATGTTTTTTGGTTGTTCTACTTTGCTTGTTCCCAACAGCATTTAAAACCCTAGGAAGGAGAGTGAAATCTTAAGGAAGAGGAAAAAAAAAAGGATGAACAAAAAAGTGTCATTTCCTGAATGATGGTCAAGGAAAATAAAAGAATAAATGTACTATTATATTTTTTGTCGACTCTCAGACCCAATGAATCAACAGATCTCCCATGCTCTGACAGAGCAACTGTTAAACTTGGACTGCCCTTTAAAGTAATTTTTTTAAGAAAGAAAAGTTGAAAAAATCATGGATAAACACGCTCCAAGGAAATATTTCCTGTGTACAGTAGAAAGGAGCCGAGGGAGAGCCCCTGCTCAACACTGGAGTCAGTCCCCTTCGCAATGTATGGAGGCAGGAGAGGGGGGTCACTGGGAGGAAACCAGTGTAAACAGGATCTGCTTTTATCAGTGGGAATAAAAACCACCCTGTTTAAATTGTCCAAAAATATGTGCCTATATGTTTTAATCACAAGCTGCCGTTTCCAAGTCTTGCAGCAGGGTTAAGTCACAAATGCGGAGCTGCCGATCACAGACTGTCCCTGAATGCAAGATGCTGATTGTCCCTTCTGCCTTTAGAAAAAACTAGCGAGGGGCAGCCCATGCTTGCAGCCCGAGCAGGAGCTCCAGGCTGGAGCTGTAGGATGGGAGGACCAGGGTTAGCATGGGGAGGATGCTTTTTGGAAGCCCTGGGTGCAGGACAAGGAAGGAGACCTTTCAGCCTTGCAGAACATCCCTCCTGGTGGGATGCAGGGACCGGGGGGACCTGCCAGCCTTGCAGAGCATCCCTCCTGGTGGGATGCACTGACCGGGGGACATGCCAGCTTCACAGAGCATCCCTCCTGGTGGGATGCAGTGACCGGGGGACCTGCCAGCCTTGCAGAGCATCCCTCCTGGTGGGATGCAGGGACCGGGAGGACCTGCCAGCTTTGCAGAGCATCCCTCCTGGTGGGATGCTGGTACCGAGGGGGACCTGCCAGCCCCTCCTGGTGGGATACTGTGGCCAGGGGCCAGCACGGGTGGTCTCCAGTGCGAAGGTGCCCCTCCAGCAGCGCAGCACCAGGACCCCCCCGGCGGGGCCGGGACCCTTCGGGCAAACCCTGCGCTCTGCTGCCCCCTGGCGGCGGTGAGCGGCGCAGCGGCGGCACGACTGCACCCCCCCCCGGGGTACCTTACCCCTGTCCCCCCGGTATCTGCCCCCCTCCCCGGGGGTCCGCACCCCAGTACTGTGTGCCCCTCCCTCCAGCAGATGTCTGCCCACCCCTAGGGGTGCGCCCTGCCCCGGAGCGAGTGCCTGCCCCCCAAGTGCGTGCCTGCACAACTCCGTCTGTTCCTGGGTCCCCCCGAAGTCCTTGCCCCCCACCCCGCGAGTGGGTCTGTGCCCCTCAAGTGTCCCCCTACATCGTTTCACGTCCCCACTCCCCCGCTGCCGGGTCCGCTGCCCGTTTCACCCTGCCCCGGGCTCTCCTCGTCCCGCAGAGCAGCCCTGCCTCCTCCTCCTCCTCCTCCTCCCTCACCCTCCTCCTCCTCCTCCTCCTCCTCCTCCTCTTCCTCCTCCGCCGGCACCTGACGCGCGGGGCTCCCCACACCCCCTCCCCGAGCCGGCCCCCCACCCCGGTCCCTCCCTCCCTCCCTTCCCTCCCCCGGTCCCTCCCGGAGCTCTCCGGTGCGAGCGGGAGGAAGGCGAACGGAGCCGCCGAGCGCTGCCCCAGCGCAGCCCCCCCGGAGCATGCGAGGGAAGAGGGGGGGCACCCACCTCGCTGCCCCCCCGGCCGGGCCGGTGGCGGGGCTGAGCGGCGGGGAAAGGAGGGAGCGGGGAGGGGGGAACTGCGGGCGGGCGGTTTGAAGGGGGCTTGGGGCTGGGGGGGGGGCTCGGAGCCTTCATCCTCCATCCCTCCCTCCATCCCTGCTGGGGGGGACCGAGCCTTGCCCCGGGGTGGGAAGGGGAGGTTTGGGGGGGTTGAAGGAGGTGCTGAGTGAGTTTTGGAGGGGGCCGCAGGGATCATGCCGAGGGGGCTGTGTCTCCACATCGCTTTCTCCTCGCCCTCCATGGAGCCCGGACTTTTTCTACAATGACTTTCCCTGAGCTGAGCAATGGCAGCTTGAGTGAGAACCGGACGGGACAGGGCAGCCAAAGCGGTGCCAACCGGTCCTGGGGGCTGCAAAGTGAGGAGACCACCGAGGGGAACGGCACCACGTTGACTTTCGCTTTGGACGTGCAAGCAGTGGGCGTCGGGGTCTTCTTGGCCATCTTCATCCTCTCGGCCATCGTGGGGAACATCCTCGTCATCCTCTCAGTGGCTTGCAACCGACACCTACAGACGGTCACCAACTACTTCATTGTCAACCTGGCCATCGCCGACCTGCTGCTCAGCACCACTGTGCTGCCTTTCTCAGCCACCTTGGAGGTGTTGGGTTTCTGGGTGTTTGGGCGCATCTTCTGCAACATCTGGGCAGCGGTGGACGTGCTGTGCTGCTCCGCTTCTATCATGAGCTTGTGTATCATCTCCGTGGACAGGTACATCGGCGTCAAGTACTCCCTCAAGTACCCCACGATCATGACCGAGAGGAAAGCGGGGGTCATCCTCGTGGTGGTTTGGCTCTCATCCATGGTCATCTCCATCGGGCCACTGCTGGGATGGAAGGAGCCGCCACCGCCGGATGAGAGCATCTGTAGCATCACAGAGGAACCGGGCTATGCCGTGTTCTCCTCCCTCTTCTCCTTCTACCTGCCCCTCATGGTCATCCTGGTGATGTACTTCAGGATCTACGTGGTGGCCAGGAGGACCACCCAGAGCTTGGAGGCAGGGGTCAAGAAGGAGAGGAATAAATCCATGGAGGTGGTACTGCGCATCCATTGCCGCAGCGTGCTGGAGGAACCTCTCTCCAGCACCCGGAGCAAGGGGCACAACTTCAGGAGTTCCCTTTCCGTGCGGCTCCTCAAGTTCTCCCGTGAGAAAAAAGCAGCCAAGACTCTCGCCATCGTCGTGGGTGTTTTCATCCTCTGCTGGTTCCCCTTCTTCTTCGTCCTGCCTTTCGGTAAGTGACCCTGTCACCCCATCCCAGCCCTGCTGCCCCTGGCTGAGCCCCCGGGAAATTGCTCTTTGGGAAAAACTTTTAGGACACAACCCATGCGTGGAGGTGAGGGATAGGTAACCAGCAATGGATTAACTCAATTAATTAACACTGATTCAATATTTATGAATCAGAATCATATAATCAATCAAAGTAAATAGCAAATGAATAGAATAGCAGTGTAATAATGGGTTTAATTAATTCGTTCTCGAGCAGTTTAACTGATGAATTTCAGGCTAAGGAGGAAGCAGCTCTGTTCCAAGCTATCATTATGGGACTGTGGTCTCCAAACAGCTTTGCCACCCCCTCCCTCACTCTTTAGGGGATCTGCCTCCGTGGGTCCAGGGCTCCCAGCTGTCGTGAACTGGTGAAGGTGTTGGAGATGGGTGAGGTTTGATCCAGCTGAGGAGCATGTCAGAGCCTAAAGCATAACTCTCGCTGACTTTCCGGGATGCCAGTGCTGTGCAGGGACCTGGAGCAGGACCAGGGCTTATCTACAAGTGCGATGGTCCTGCCAGGGCTGATCCACCTCCTGCAGCATCATGCCCTCAGCTCCTGTCCCTGCCATGGTGCCCGTGTCACTGCGGTTTGTCATTTGGGGTTGTCTGATGGGTTGTGCTGGGAAGTTTTGGCAAGTTGTTTGCCTGGATGCAAAGGATGCAGAGGAGGCTGAGCAGCACGGGGATGGTGTCCAGACAACGTCCCCTTCCAGCACCAGTGCTACCCGCAGCCCGTAAAGTGTAGGAAAACCAGTGCTCTTCATCACCCCTCAACTAACAGCAGGCACCGGGGTGGGATCCCGATGGGATTAACCCTCTGGAGTGATGTAGCTAAACCTAAGGGGGGAAAAAAGAGATTTAACTTATTAATATAGAGAACAGAGAGTCTGTCACTCCATCTGCTGGGTGGGACCCACATGTCCCCAGCTGTCCAAGTAATTCTGCAGCCAGGGAAATTTTATAGCAAGTTCTGCACTTTTTTCTCAGATCCTCTAGCTTGAGGCTGCCTCTTAAGTGGATGGAAACAGCATCGTGACCACAGGACTAATTTAACCTGCTGAGGTTTTGATCTCATATTGGTATTTCAAAATATCCCAAATTTGGTATTTGATGAGTTTCTCTCAGCTCTCTACAGGAGGGAAATTGCTGCTGGGAAGAGTTTTCCCCCTATATGAGCATGGGGGTTCAGGGTATAACCCAGGCAGGGAGCAGGAAGGCTGCTGTGAACTCCTCTCACTGCAATGAATTATCCCGTCTGACCGTGCCTCAGTTTCTCTTGCATTGATCAGGTGCATTGGGGGATTTCTGTAGCCTGCAAATAAATAGTTTGGGAATTGGGGGGCTCAGGGAGATTCCAGTACTTGAGGGCTGAGCTCTCTGGGCAACCCCAATCTGATACTCAGTCGATCATCAGGTCAGGAACAGGCTCCAAACCTTCCACACCTTTACTAATGAAGCTGGGAATTAGGATCCTGCTCCTCTGAGTTCTTCCCAGAACTTGGATATAGAGAACAAACATCAGGCAAATACTTTTCAATAGAAAAAAATATTTTCTTTTTTTTTATCATATCTGTTCTCCTGTGAAACCCTTGAATCAACCTCACCACTGATGTAGATCACTACCCGAGCACTGCAGTTAAAGGGGCTACGCTGATTTACGCCGGCTAAAAATCCAAACTTCATCCTTTAAGTACCTCCCATGAACCCATTTGCTTCCTTCAAGTACACAACTTGCCAAGTTCTTTATAAACACAGTTTTGATCTTTACTTCCTGCTGTATTATACATGTAACACAAACACAGCGAAGGTTCATTTGTTTTCTGACCACAAAATATGCTGCCTTTGATTTCACCCCTCTTATTAATTGCAATTTCCTATTCGAAGCTGAAAATTGTTCGGTGCTATCTTAAAAGAGAACAGAAGCTTCTGCAAAGTCTAATCTCTGATTTTACAGCTCAGGAGACAGGTCTGAAACCCAGAGAAATCAGTAAATCCACCAACTGAAACATGCTGGGCACAATTCTCCTTGAAAAGAGGATTGTAAAGGGTTAAGTAGAATGGATTTTTTATTTGCTTGTTAGACAAACTTAGGTGAAGTAATTTGGAGCCAAGTGGAAATGATATCGATACAGATTTTAAATGAAAATGGAACGCAAACATCACTTCCCATTGAGGTGAAACTTTCAATTTAAGAAAAGAGTGAATGGGAGTTTATTCAAAAATGAGTTCTCAGATACATCTCAAAATGAACTGTCACACTAAAATGAAATGAATAATTGGTCTATTTTCTTCTAAAAATATTGAAATGTTTTGACTTTTTTTTTTTCTGTTTGACACGAATTTGCAAGAAGTTGTCACTGACTGGCACCGTTGCCTGACTTGTCTGATTATCCTCCTTATGATAAGCAAATTTGTCAACTGACAAAAGACTCCCAGCTCTCCTTAGCATTGCCGTAGCAATCAGAAACTTCTGCACTGGCTCTGTCACCGGTGCCTGTGCGAGGCTGCACGCATCTTCGCAAATCTCTGCAGAATAGTTTCCCCGTTAGTTACACAGGAGTAGTATTTGTTGTGTTGCAAAGCTGAAATAACCAATAATTTGAAATAACAGGACCTATGCATGTGCCAAATGTTGTCAGCCATTCCTCCATGCTTGAATAATCTACAAAGACTCTTTAAATCAGCTCAAACTCCCCGGTACCTCCTCAGTCTATTTATCAGCTGAGTAATTTAACTCACTGGTGGGTTTGTGAGACATGTCCCCAAGCACAAGATGCCATCGCCAGGACTTTTAACCAAATTAACATGCAAAGCGGCTAATGAGACTCTTTAAGCAGCTGGTTGTTCACCAAGAGATGAAATCCTAATTACCCACATAACGATTGTGTGGGTCGTATCTTTTGCTGGGTGTGCAGTAGAGCTCTACCAGGCTTTGTCTGGAGATCCTGGGGGGTGGCTGTGTGGTTTGTGCTGGGGTACGTCCTCCCTTAGAGAAGACCGGTCAAGAGAACATAACTGGAGGCTTTGCAGAGATGTGGGCCAGGAGTTTAAAGGTGTTTTGTAGGGATTCCTCTCCCTTTGGTTGTCTCAGACATCTGGGTCTTCATCTCAGCTAGTCATGGCATCATGGAGATGGTAGTTGGAGGGGACCTCTGAAGGTCCAAGCAGCACCAATACCAGATCAATCAGTCACAGTCGTCCAAAGTTCCCTTTATCTATCAGAGGAGTGTCTGAAGGTATGACCCACCTGACCAATTTTGGACATGCTCCCTAGGAGGAGATGAATTGTGGTATCCATCTGTCTCTTCCTCTCCCTTGACTACAAAGGCTGCCCAATTAACCAGCTGATGGTGTCTGCACCGCAGGTGTTTGCAGGGAGGTGGGATGTATCCTAGTCTGGATTTTTTAAAGTCTAATGGAAGTAAGATGCCCAGGTGAGGGAAAGCTCAATCCTCTGTCAAGCCTTTCTCAGAGAGAAAACAGACAAAGAAACTCTCTTAAGTCACACAGCCATAGAGGCTTCACTGGCTCTCTGTTAATGGAAAACCCTGTTTAAATTTAGGTGCTGGATTTGTCCTTGTGGTAGGTCATGTATACAATGGGTCAAGGAATCAGAAAGTCCTATACAACACCTACAGATAGATAGTCACCTGCTTTCTCAGACCTGATCCAGGAGGAAGGAAGTAAGGATAAGAGGGGGGACGGAGCCCTGCTCCACATCCACTCTTCAATGGCTGGAGAGCATGAAAAGACAGTGTGGCACCCCAAATGGGACCATCTCGGGAGTGGAGGCAAAGACCTTCTCCATCAACAACACAGAAGCATCTGAGAGGAAACAACCAACAACAACTGGGATCAAGGATGCACTAGCCAGTAACCAGGAACATAGAATCACAGAATCACATGATGGTTTGGGTTGGAAGGACCTTCAAGACCATCTAGCCCCAACCCTCCTGCCATGGGCAGGGACACCTCCCACTAGCCCAGGTTGCCCAAAGCCTCATCCAGCCTGGCCTTGAACCCCTCCAGGGATGGGGCATCCACAGCTTCTCTGGGCAACCTGAGCCACTGCCTCACCACCCTCATAGTAAAAAATTGAAAGGATGGCCACCTCAGTGGCCCTTGCTTTCTAAGAAGCATGGTGTAGTCTGGGTGGTGGGCTCCCAGGGTTGTTATTCTTTGGATTTGTTTAGAAATCAAGACCAAAGGGAGAAAGCCACAGCAGCACCCATAGCTAGTGCCACACCAGGGTGAAGGCAACGACCCAAGGCTCCCTTCACTCTGTCCTTCCACAAGCAGCAGGTTACCCAGACAAGGAATGACTTAAGAGATCTCCCAGTATAAGCAAAACCCTCCATATTCATGGTCTCACGTTCGCCTTGGGGTGACGACATGCCCGTGTCTGCAGAGGAACCTGGTTCTCATTCCCGGCTATGAGTCAGAAAAAACAGCGTACTGACTTTTTCACCTGTAAGGAAAGGCAGCTGCTGCACAAACCAGGCTCAGAAAGGTCTCTATCAAACCAAAACAAAAATAGTTTTGTGTTTTTCACAGAGAAGTCCCTTCACAAGACGTTTTGCAGTAGGAAGGCTCACAGAGGCATAGCAGTGCTCAAGCTTTGGTAACCGCCACTTGTAAAATAAATGATGGGGAAGGGAATGTAGGTAAAAAAAATTTCAGATGAGACTGAGTCTATTCTGAGAGAGGTGGAGAATCTAACTCTATTCTGGTAGAAAAGCATTTTACATGGTTTTCTAAGAAAAAAATGGCATATGACATCACTCTGTGTCTGCGTGCATGGAAGCCTTTCCCCACCACCTGATGAACTCGTTCATCAGTCTCAATCACACTTGAGAAAGTGCTAAACTCCCCAATATGTCAAGTTCCTATAAAAATGGGCAGATGAGTAAAGGAGTGGGAACACTTATAGTGTCCCTCACAGAAGGAAGGTAGCAGAGTGAGCTCAGCCCTTGGTTAGACATCAGACAATACCCACCAAAAATCCACCACAAGACACAATTCCACAGGAAACCAAACTTCCTCCGTTTTGTTGTGCACAGGAGGACCTGATCAAAAGTGTGATTTAAAAAGAGAAGGATGAAAGACAGACCATTAAATTACTTTGATTTTCAAGCAGTCTGTTGTATCTCCTGAAATTTTCTGAGTCATGGTGGAAGCGGCAGAATTGGCATGGAAAAAGCAGTGGGCAACCGCTTTGGAATAATTAGCTATGGTCCAGAGGGTCAAATCAAACTGTAGCAAGAGAAATTGCAATGAACTATTCCATCTGCCACATGCTCCCCCTTGATCCTGGCCCATGGGAACCATACATTCATTAAAAATATCAGCAAAGACACACACACGGAGTCTCAGAAGCTGCTAGGTACTGGGCTCCAGTTTGATTTACTGGACATCATCCAGGCAAGAGGCAAGATTCTTCTCTTCTGCTTTGGACTACAGGATGTTTCCATCAGATGGGCTCATGCCAAATTAGCATAAATTTCATTAAATCATAGGAGATGGATGAGTCTTCCAGCCCATCTCCCTTTCTCAGGGAAAGACCACTTGGCCTCAAACCATCTCTACCTGTTTTTCGAGACTATTCTTAAAGCACGGCAATGAGGGCACATCCATTGCTTTCCCAGGAAAACTGTACTGTTGCTTAAGCAGTTCTCAAACGTGATTTCTTCTCATTTTCCAGTTCAGAGTGTCTGCAATAACATTACAGCTGTGTTGCAGCCTACCAGACCCTCATTCCTAGGGCGTGATAGGAAGGATGCGTGTGGTGGACATGGCACAGGGACATACAGGGATGTGCAGCCCACTGGGATGGCACTGGAGGGATAATGCAGGCACAGGGGACCTGGCTGGGAGTCATCTGCATTGATTTTGTCTGCCTAGAGATAATACTGTGGAAAAGCAACCTGTGAGCTGGGTTCTTCTCCAGGGAGAACACGCTGACATCTTGCAGAAGGGCACAGGAGAGAATTACAAGTAGGCACATGGATAATGAGCCTGTGAGTAAATTATGGAGCTGAAGCATCTGGCGGTGTTGATTCACTCTTTGTGCCCCGGTGCAGAAGCCACCAGAGTGCAAAACATCAGGGAAATGGGCTACGTGTTTTTGGAAATAGCCAGCAAAAAGTGATTATTTGAGTCCAAAGGAGTTCATGTGGTTCCCTTCCTACCCATTACCCTGTGTAGAAGGACAGAGACAGAGGGGTTTAGTACAGTTTTTGCTGTCACAAGAGATGAAGCATCCTGGATCTCAAATGATGAGTTGGGCACCTAAATTTGAACATCTGCTTTGCTTCTCCCTGGCCAAAGTTTTGCAGTGATTCATTGAAGGGACTGGGAATAGGATCCAGATCTCCCATGACCTATGGACAGGATTACTCTGTTTCCAGTCCACCCTCTCCACCACCCAATAAAACTATTTAAAGCCAAATGTATGTTTTTATATCGCAGTGTCTTTGACGCATCTGGAGGCAGTTGCACAAAATTTTGTCCTGGATATTCTGGGAAGAAGCTTTTAATCAGCCTGATCAATCTTCATTAATTCATATGTGAATAAATATTTGCTCATTAATTCTGAATAATCTGGTTAATGAGATGTAACGAAGACTGAGTGGAAGGGGATGCTCTTTGGTGTGATCATGCAAGGTGGTTGGTTAATCTCTTACTACCAGCTTGTTTTTGATCAGTTTTGCCACAACAAATAGGTTGCACTAGGTAGTAGCAACTGTGCCATGTTAGCAATTAACAGTGTAAAAGCTTTGTGCTATCTGTAGGGTTGTAATTAGGTATGTAATCGCTTTAGTGAGTATATACAACGTCTTTGCTCAAGACTCTTCAGAAAATGAGTGTATTTCTTTGGGAAAACAACTAATTTTCTTCCAATCAATCAATCAGGACTTTTACTTGACATGATCACTGTGCTGTACTCTAGGTAGGGCTGATAGTACCTATTAATATTTTGGGACCCTTCTAGAATAAAGAACCAGTTTCTGGTATCAAACATCATCTATTAGGTAAAGTTTTCCATTCCCTGTCTTCGTACCAGGCTGAATTTGTTCTGTCAAATGTGAGACAGATGACAGGAGAAAACCCAGCATTCAGTTCCTGCAAGAAATGTTGTGGGGACAGACTTGAGTTTAAAAAGCTCTGGCAGTATTGGACGTCAGAGCAGAAATTGGACATTTTACCCCATTTTACTTTATTTGGTGCTTTATGTCAGGACAGGGAGGAATTAGACAAAGCTGGCCCAGTATGGCCAACTTCTGGGAAGAACACCTGTTTCTGAGGTGTTGGAAAAGACTGGAGCTTGCTGAGGAAGAGCTTTTAAGAGCAATGATGTGATGATGTCTGATGGGCATTTCTGCTCCTCTGCTGTCCCCTGTACTGCTCACTCCCGTGCTGATCCCGTCTTCTCCAGTGTCAAGATAGAAGCTGGCATCAGATGTTTTGACATTGCTTGATAAATGGGATGGTAAAACAGCTCTAAAGCACCTTGTTCTCCTTGGAGAGCTCTATTTATGTTTGCAAAATGTTCAGCCATAACTGAGCTAAGTACCTTCAGGTACCCCTGAGGAAACAAATAGTTCCGTCCTCACAGCAGAGCTGAGCAGGGTGAGCTTGTAAAGTGTGGAGCCACATCCTGACCAGTGAGGAGGTACTGAGTAGCTCAACCCAACCATTATTTAACTGGACACCCACCTTTCCGTGCAACCGGTGTGCAGAGACAATAGAGCATGATGCTGAAATTAGACTCTTTAAATGCAAAAACCCAAAGTTTTTTAAAAGGGATTTTCACCTTGACTTTGTCGATCTTTTGAGTCCTTAACTTTGCAATTTCCCTAGTGCTCTTTTAGCAATTTTAATCTCTAGGATAGACTATAACTTGTCTGGAAGCTATTGTTCTGTGCGTTCAGTAGAAACCAGTGTTCACCATATGGTAGAGTTAAACAAGACAATTTTCAACACAAAACCCAATTAGAAAGCAAAGAATGCGATAATCTACTAAAATACTTGTTCTCTGCATGACAAAATACAGCTTTGCAACAGGTGAAGTTCAAAACCAGCCGTTGCAAATGCTGTGGTTTACTCACCCCATTTTCACCAATTATCTTCCCATGGACACTGGTGGGATTTTGAGGTGGCTGCAGCAACGTCTACATTTCAATATAAACTCCCAAATTCAGGTGGCTGATAAGGACAGGAGCTGCCTGAGAAAACAAGGGTTTTCTTTGCAATTTCTCTTGGTGTTTGGGCAAAACAAGGCTGTAAAGATCTTTTGGCATGAAAAGTACTCAGGGAAAAATCCAGTTTTCCAATTAATAGATGTTTAGACTTCTTTTGACCAACCCAAGATGTTCCACCTCCTTATTCTTTTTACAGGCAAAATTTCAAAGGCTTCCTAAGGTATCTAGCTTTGAGGGCACAAAGTGGGATTTTAATCCATCATTCCTTACAGGATAACTTGACCCTTCTTGTCTGAAGGTTGTGAATTAGCTTTGTTCTCTGAGCAGACCTTTTCCTAGGAAAGCCTGGTACTAACTACACTTTGTAAATGTGGTTTTTTGCTCTACATTGTGAATTAATTAACTCCTTTCCTTGTCACGTAATAATGAGGCAAGGCTAAGTGTGGTCTCATAACCCTGAGATTGTCATTCTCTTTCTCTTGGCTTGTCATCAAGGCAGATCTGTTGCATGCATCAACCCAAAAGAGCTCTTCTGAGGACAGCCAGTGTTTGATTCTTCTGTGCGTTGGCTGTTAAATAGTGGTGCCGGCATCGGTGAATTTTCCTCACGGGCCAGACCCTAGAAGAGGATGGCTTAATTACTATTTTACTACTATTTTGAGCCTTTTTTAATGCAAAAGACAATAACATACTAGTTGTTGGCAACCTGTCAAAGAAGAATTTAGGCAATCCAAGTGCCCTGTGCTTCAGGGGGACCCTACACATGGAGCCCATCCAACCCCCTGTCCCACCAGGTTACAGCATAGCACCAATGGGTGGTACCTCCCCGTGGACAAGATCTTCTCTGTGGAGCACATGAGAGCACTCCTCTCTCCCTCACAAGGGACCTCTTGCATGTGGTTGAGGACAGCCAACCTCCTGTAGCTGCGGTGGA
>VZTO01016485.1:13044-102466 GCA_013400615.1 Syrrhaptes paradoxus | reverse complement strand
TCTATGATTCTATGATATATCCACTGGATGAGCAACAGATCTGCCATCAGGGTCTGCAGTGCTTGGTGATAGGAGAAAATACTTCCAACAGAACTTGAAAGTCTCAGAAGTGTCTTGTAATTTTTCAGAGACCAGAAGACTAGAATTTAGCCCCTGACTTCAGTCCTCTATCTTCTAAACAGCATTGCTTTAAAACACGTCTTGAAATGCATCCTTGCTAAGGAGTCACAGTGACCCTCCTGGAGAAATGGTTCAACTAGTTCTCCCCAGTGAATCAGACCAGAATCATTTTGCTGAGGAGTTATGAAAACAGATGATTCACTCATCCATGACACTTTTCAGCAACAAGTCTGTAAGCCTGCAGGCATGTGAGTTAACAACATCAAGCCCTGCAAAAGTGGGTATTGGCAGTAACTCCAGCTCCAGTTGGGACTCACCTTTCTCCGTTCCATCCAAATTCCCCACTGGCTTTTGTGTACTTCACTTGAGCCAGGAGTGCAGAACCAGCTTGCTTACAATCTGGGCCATACTGGAGGGGCAGCCCATGGGAGGACTGGTGCAAAGCTGGCCTAAGCACCCCCACACCTCTGTCCTGAACCACCTCTCAGCTGTGACGTTACATTGCTGCCATCAAACTCATGGCTGAAGCTCACTCTCATGCATCAGTTGGCTACAATGTAAGGATAGCTATCCTGGGTCAGCCACAAGTCCTTCTAGCCTTCTGTGGCAAGGGGGACACCCTGGCACACAAGGACCCTGGGGGTGACAGGTTGTGATCTCTCTTCTGACCCCTGCAAAGCCTCCCAGCAAGGCTCTGGCTGCTCCCCTGCCCTCTCCTTTTTATTTACCTTGTCCCATCTGAAGATCCATCAAGTCATGGCACCCTTGCCACCAGAGGGGGAGGTTTGATGGGAGCATCCTGGTGACCTTCACATCCTTCCCTTTCTTTTCTCTGTTGTCCGCTGGACAGGCTGGTACTTCCATGCTTTATTTCTTTTCCCACCATCCTCTTTCCTGCCTCTCCCTCCCCTTTACCAGAGAGGGTGGGGAGGTTTTGTTAAGTGAAGAAATCAGTCAAGGGAACGGACAAACCTGGAAGCCTAAGAAAGAACACAGAAGTGGGGCAAGCATGTAGTCATGCTTCTCCAGAACAATACTCAGCAGTCTGCTCTGACAGGGTGTGATGTCTTTTTACTCAAACACTCAATACATTTTTTCTTCTCTGAATCAATCTAGTTGCTTTTAAATGCTTGTCAGCTATGAGCATCTACAGTGTCCTGTGGCAAAAAGGTCCAAAGCTTGGAAGCGCACTGTGGGAACAAGTTCCTTTTTTAAAGACTCAGAGACTCAGTCAGGATTTGGATCCAGCTTACAGGTCTCTCTGGTTAGGATATGAAAGGAGAAGGAGCCACCAGTGTTCCTGCGAGCATTCAGCCACATCAGAAGCTGTGAGCTGCCCCTGCCCAAGGGGAGCTGTTCCAATCAGTGACCTCTGGCCTGCTGCTGTAACTACTACTCTCCCTTCCCTCTATTTTATGAGGACAGGCCTTTGCAATGAAATGTGGCTTCAGAAAGGCTACCTCTCCCAGTTTCCATTCCACAGGAACTCCTTGATACTAGCAACTCACTCTTAAGGACACCCTAGGGTCAAGTGAGTTTGGTTGCAAGAAATAGCTTTTTTGCTAGAGAGCAGGTGTGGCATGATGCCTGCTACCACTGTACATCTGTGCTGCAGTTTCTCTGAACTGGCCAAGAAGGCCAATGGCATCCTGGGGTGTATCAGAAGGGGGCTGGTCAGTAGGTCAAGAGAGGTTCTCCTCCCCCTCTACTCTGCCCTGGTGAGACCGCATCTGGAATATTGTGTCCAGTTCTGGGCCCCTCAGTTCAAGAAGGACAGGGAANGTGAGGGTGACAGAGCACTGGAACAGGCTGCCCAGAGAGGTTGTGGAGTCTCCTTCTCTGGAGACATTCAAAACCCGCCTGGATGCGTTCCTGTGCGATCTGATCTAGGTGTTCCTGCTCCGGCAGGGGGATTGGACTAGATGATCTTTCGAGGTCCCTTCCAATCCCTAACATTCTGTGATTCTGTGATTCTGTGATTCTGTGTAACTGCTACCCAGTGCAATCCCAAACAAAACCTCAGGTCAGCTTAATGCCAAAGGACATACTTCTGGCCCTCTCGCACTACCTAGGGTCTGCCCTGCCTGTCTCTGGATGCCTTGCGGGGACGTGGAGAGAACGTGTGAAGAGCTGTTTCCTTTCCTCAGCCCATGCACCTAAAGAGCCAATGCATGCAGAAGAAAGAAACATTTGTCTGTCATCATGTTCAACTGTGGACATCACTGGAAGTCAAATGAGGGGCAGGTATAGATGACATCTAAGTTGTAGGCTGGGCTTGGCATGGGGCAAGCATTTCTATGTGAGAACAGCAGTTGCTACCCTCAACATCTCAGATCTTACTCTGTTAATTGAAGTGCACAGCACACACTTCTTTAGTCTTTAGCTACACAGATAGTTTTTATCAGAGCAAACGCCAGCACAAAAAAAAAACCCCAAAACCAAAAAACAAAAACCAACACATTTGAAGTTGATGGATTACGATGCATTTTTCCTTCCAGGACCAGGAGTGTAGCTGTCAAGTGTATAAGCATCAGAGCTGCGTAGGTGCTCCCGGGCAGAGGGCCCAGACACCAGGCTAGGTGGGGAGCCTCCATGCCACCACTGGTGCCAGTTCAAACCAGTGATGGCAAATGGCCTGTGGTTTTCAGAGATGCACCATGGAAGCGGAGGGCAGATGAGCACAGCCTGTACCTCACTGTGTGCGCTGCCCTGGGTGACCTTTATACTCCCTGTCCAACTCATTGCTACTGTCTCTCCAACACTTCAACTGCTCTGGCTGAGCTACTGATTGTATTTCTCCATGAAGGCCGGGGGGTGCGGCTGAGGAGCAGAGTGTGCTTGTGCATGTGGGAGGTGTGTGTGTGTCTGCAGAGCTTCGTGGTTCCTATCTACAACCCAGCTAGCAACTGACCTGCAGCTCCCCATCCAAAGAACAGATTCAGCTTAATCTGTTGGGAACAAAATTGCTGCTGTCAGTTATTACCATCAACTTTGCCTTTCAAGACACTGGCCTTTAGCAAGACCTTGCCTTCCATTAACTGCACGTGGTGTAATGCAGTTTCGCTGCAGGCAACAATATTTTAATTATAATCGAAAGTATGGGGAAAATCCACCTGATATTCAGGAGGGAACCTGTGTTGGCACTTCGTGTTTCTTTTCTTCTCTGAGGACACACATACATGCATTCAAGGTGCCACATCCTATCTTCCCAGCCAGAAGAACACTTGCCTGAGGTTGTGGTGGTGTGAAGAGGTCAGGCGGGGAGCTGACAGCTCGATCTGCGTTTCGGGACCCCTTTGACTGCCTGGGCTGCAGTGAGGATGGGGTTTCCACGTGAGAGCTGATCAGCCTGTGTGCAGGCACAGACACTGAGGTGGTAACAGGCATGTGGCCATAACAGGTAGCCTTTGCCAGTCCTCCCCTGGTGTTAGCAGACAGGAGGGGTGCAGTGCCGCCAGCTCCTATGCAGTTTATCAGTGGTGCATGCAGGCACCATCCCCATTCCCGTGCCAGGAGTGGAGGTCACTCGGCAGCTCATGTTCTCCAGCGCTGATGTTGGGATGCCCTTTACCTGAAAGAGCTATTTGTCCCCAGAAAAAGCCATCCCTGTGGTCATTGTTTGGAAAGGTGTTTATTTTCCATCTTGCTTTCAGAAGGGTGATCTCAAAGAGGCTGAGGAGTGAATCTCCTCAAGTCACTGGAAGCTAAGCATCAGTCATGGTGAAATACTAGTGTTTGCTTTTTCATTTAAATGCTATGTGCAGGCAACACCCTTATTTATCCTCTAAAGCTTTTGCAACAACAACGCATAAAACCATAGCAACAAAGCTGAATGACTGCAGTCTCTGCCTGGCCACGATTTCTCCATCCCTGCATCTTGGGCTGAGGGGATCAGTGCATTTCATGGCAGGTGCCTCTATCCCAGTTACAGTGTGGTCCTGCCACTAGACACAGTCAGGACCTGGCTCGATGTTTTCTTCCAAACCTGTTTGTTTTTTTTCAAGCATTCAGGGTTGGGAAACTTCTCAGGCTGGAGTCGAATGCATCCTGATGAGATACACTCTTTTCTTATAGGCACAAAGGCTTTTCCTCACAACCTTGCTTATTCTTGTACTGTTTAACAAAATACGGTCAAAATTCACTTTCCTTCTGAATGCTTTTCTTCTCATTTCAGTGATGACTAGAAAATGTTGCTTTGTCAAACATATTTTTATTTAGTCACAAAGGTTCATTCCAGGTGTCCCTCTCCAAGGTATTAAGGATAGCGCATCCTGATTTGGGCCTCTGATGTGATGAGGGAGTGATCTTCAGATCTGGAGTTACTTAGAGATAGGTTTTTACCAGCTATGAGTATTTTGGGGACAGCCTGTCAAGATCCCTCTGAATAGCAGCCAACCTTTCTGCAGATAAGCTGTTCCTCTTGGCTGGCACCCATCCTTTCTACGTGAAAGGATTCATAAATGTACCCCAAGTGTTATAACAGGTGATCAAACTGTATAATATGCCAATTAAGTCTCAGAGTCTCTCAGAAAAACACAATACCGCAACCACTGAGCCACCAAATGTATTTAGCATTGAGTAGACAAAAGCCCAAGAAAATAGGCTAAGGATGAAACCTCTAAACACTGCTCCCTGGAAGATGGAAGAACAGTTACATAAGAAAGAAATAATTGCAAAAGGATTTCCTCACTTAAAAAGAAAACCCAGTTTCTATATGGCAAGTCATCAAAAACTCCCAGTTGTGCTGAAAACCATACCCTTGAGAAGAAAAGATGTACCAGTCCAAACTCTCTTACCCTGGGAAAGAAAATAACATCCCTCACGTGTGGGGTGAATGCAGAAAGAAAACGAAGCCATACGATTTGCTTAGAGGAAATGCTTGCAAACAGAGGCAGAAGAGTTAAATGTTCCAGAGGTGGAAGCCAGAGAGAGCTCCTGGAGGTGTGATAGCTTACACATGCTGACCCACTGCAGAAGCTCTGCACAAGAATGCAAGAAACAAGTAAGAGACCTGGAAGCACAACTGTGAAATAAAAAATAAAGAGGCAGCATCTTGAATTACCAACACTGTTATGAGAAACCAGAAGGAGCTGGAAAATGTCCCGAGATGCAGTAAAAAACGGATTATAAAGAAAAATCAACAAAAGAAACAGTTCAAAACTCAATTGATAGATGTAAAATCAAGTAATCTTAAGAGAAAAGGCTCCAGCAGTCACAGTTAAAGCCAAACTATAAAACCCTAGTGGCCTTGGTAGGTCTTCTTGTTTTACAAGGTGATCTACTACTGGAAAACTTGAAAAGCAGCAGCCAGACTCAGAGGCAGAACTGTCAATTTTACTAATGTTCTTTTAAGCAAATGTGTAAATATCAGAAGGCATCTAGGAGGGCTATCAAGAAGGTAAAAAGTTTAAAGCAGTGGGGAACTAATTAAATGTTATCAGCACTCTTAAGTATCAGTAGTTAGCAGTATAGCATATCAGTAGTTAAAGTCTAAGAAGATTGTGGGTTAAGTCTGTGTACACAAAGGCCTGAGGTCTGAAAGGCACAGTGAATAGTACAATATTATGATTTAACCAGAACAGAAGAAATACTGAAGGAAAATTACATAGGTACATATGAGAGGATACTCATAACCTCACTTAACAGCTATATTCTTTTGTTTCTAAGAATTAACCCTATAAAATTCATAATCCTAAGTAATGGACCCTACAATTAATGAATTCTATATGGTTAATTTTCTTACTTTAAAGAAAAGGAAGGAAAAAGAAGATGGAAAAAACTGTGTATGTATACATCATAAATAAATATATCATAAATATAATAAATATATCATAAATAAAGTAGTAAAGTTTGTCTGTTTCTTGCACAGAATACTGGGAGACAACTGATGAAAGATTGGAAAAAAGTGACAAAATATACTGGAAGCTCCTATGAAGGGAACAAAGATCACTATTAATAACACTCTTCTGTTAATCTTATCTTCTACAGGAAACACAAAAAATTAAGCCCCCCATCCCAGTCCTATAGATACTGATCTATGCATGTTATGTGTATGCATATTTGTGGTTTTTTATGAGTATCCCTCTATGCATTTACAATAGATATGGCAAAATGCTGGGAGAGGTGAATTGCTAATGAACTCACATAAACCCTCTTATGAGATCTTGGCCTAACTGGAAGTTTGCCTGCCACCTTCTCCACTGTTTCACCTGTAAAACCAACAAAGGATTTGTAAAATAGTCAAGAAATGAATACACTGCTAAACAGTCACAGAAGGGTTATCAGTCATGAAGATTATGAACAATCAAATAACATTCAGTTCTGAGCTGAATGTTTTCCTTGAATGGTACCTTCAAGACCACAGACTGCATGTGAAAATACATCCAATTGCAATGTTGTTTACACTAATTGTTAAATCCTGTGTGTGTTTACATGTGGTGTATCTCCTGCTGATGACAACATCCTGTCACAAGACGAACCCACATGCTCCACAACACCTGGGAGGCAAGAGCAGATGTTGCCACAGCACTGCCTCATCAGTGAAAGGTCTGTTGCTGCAATGGAGCTGGCAGATGGATGTAAAAGCTCTAATCTCCTTGATTCTCACATAAATCCCAGCATCCAGATCTGCTATGGGTTGTCATTTACTCTATCTTGCCCACGACAGTGATCCAGCTAGTTCTGGAGTCCATACATCTGGTCCATAACTCTCCAATCTGGTTACAAGGATATTATGAGAGACCATGCCAAAACCTTGATAAAGCAAAAGTACACCCCACTACCTCTCTGCCTTCATCCACTGAAACAATCTTCCCATCATCTTGCAATAGAAAGCCATCAGTTTGATCAGACACAATTTACCCTTGGTAGATCTATGCCGGCTGTTTCCCATCACCTTTTGTTCTTCACATGCCTGATAATGCCTTCCAGAAAGATTTGTCCCTTACTCATCACATGGTTTGAGGTGTGGCTGATCATCCTTAAACTCCCCGGGCCTTCATTGCCCTTGTCAAGGACAAACATGACATTTGCTTTTTCCAGTCACCAGGGACTCCTCCTGATTGCCATTGAGGTAGAGACAGGAGGCTCAATTGGCGGTTCCTACCTCTCTCCATTGCGATCAGGAGCATCGGGCTTAATAGTAGTCTCCCTTTGGCAGACTAATATCAAGGCAGTCACCTCTCCTGCCCAAGACATTTGGCTGCCCCTCCTTTTTAACTAGCTCCACACTGCCTGTCTTTGATCACTTAATTGCTATAAAGACTAAGCCCACCCTAAGCAAACGTGACCTTTAGGGGGACACGCAGCAGAACAGGATTATTCAACAACTCTTCTGGTGCGGTTGAGAACAGAGCTGGCAGCTAAATTTCACGTCTGCTTGACAACATATACACCTTTTATATATGCAGGTATGCCTGTGTGCGTCCGTGAGTGTATGCCTGCAAGTATTGGCCAAATGGGACTGGCCAGGAACAGATGGTAGAAGAGGTTGGTTGAAGGAGGGATAAGTCCTTTCACCTGGTTATTGCCAGTCCAGGGCAGCAGTTCCCAAGCCACTCTGCTTGGGAATTCCCAGGGCTGTGACTCCTCTCTCATTGCCATACCCAAGCTTACAGCCCTCCGTTTGGGAGCTTCTCTAACAGCACGCTGGTGGCTCCACATGACTTTCTCCAGCCAGGACCAACCAGGGCGCATCGCTGGCTGTGCAGTGCAGGAGCACAGACTTCCAGTGGTCCCTCTGGCTTACGGGTTTCATCAAAGCAAACAAAAGCAGCTTGCCAGCTATCTCAACTTCAAGTGGCTAAGCCAAGGGCACAGGGGAAACTGGCAGAGAGAAGCAGGGGATCAGACAGGAAATGCTGCCAGCAGCTTGCCCCCGTGCTGGGAGGTATTCATGCACAGAAAATCATCCAGAAGAAATGATAGCAGTAACCATGACGATGTCAGCAGCACGGCACTAGCAGGGCTTCCTCAGGGATTAACACTTTTCCATATCGAGAGTTTATCTCCCTTTTTCTGATGTTTGCTTTATCCTCCTCAAAGCACAGCTACCTGAGAAATTGCTTTCTCTGCAAAATGCTTAGGCAGGACTACCTGTAAAACTAAAATAAGTTTTACAGAAAGTCTGTCCCAGCCCGTGTGCTTGTGGAGTACTGTGCACCACAATCCCCCTCTCTTGGATGTCCCCATCATAACCAGGCACCATTGCTGACTAAAACCAAAGTTGTCTCATTTCACTGAGCACACTGATATTTTCTAAGGTGTGACTCAGAGCCTTTCAGGTATGTGTCAGCATGTGCTTTTCCCTAGAAATAAAATCAACATTAACTAATTCTGTTTTTTCAGGAAGTTTTTGTCTTTTCCTGCTCCAGATCATGGGTGAGGTGCACACAAAGCTGAGAGAAGCTGGTCCTGGCTGTGTCTGAGGACCTGCTTCTTGCAGCAAAGACTTCATCAAGGGGCTGGTCACTAACAAGCATGATCCTGGTGGAAGAAACGCAAAGGCAAACCGCGGGTGCTAAGCAGCCTGGCAGACCTTTCACACTGCCTGCTCGGTGCTCAGCCTCTCGTGCCTGTATCAGCCAAGGGAATTGTTATAGTTATTTCATAGAGCTCACCTTTACTCTTTTTCCGTCTGGGTCAACAAAGATTGAACTGCATCAATGTTTATCCCTAGAAAGCACAACAGCGCTCTTTTACAATATATGAAATTGCAGTAATAAGCGGAAGAGTAGTACTCAGCATCCGACAGGATGACTGATGTAAGCTGTCAGCCAATATTTGACATTCCAGGTCAGATTAGATTTAGCATTAAATGTAATATAAACATAAAGCGTGCAGTACAAGGCACTTATTTAACAGACAATTGCTTATAGCCTTGTGCAGGCTGCAGGCTACTTAGAGATATCTCTGCTCCTTTCGAGAGTGTAACCATATTATCCAGTGGAGTTTTAAAATCCTGATTTTTACCGTGAACCTTATTAGAGAAGGACACAGGAAAGGTAAGTTTCTGTTGGTAATTCTTTATTTCCAATCGAAAAAGCATTGTGATTTTTGTTCTGAATGAAAGGAAAAAGCAGAGATTTTACACACAAAAGTTTCAAGGCAGTTTGCATTTGGATTTTCTTATAGCTTGCTTACTTTCATTAGCTCACCTTTATCCCGAGTTTGAGTGTTTGTGTGTATAATTGCACCGAGACCCACAAGCATGTGTACCTGCATCCTTCTGTGTGTGTGTATATCTGTTCTGTGCATGCTGATATTGCAAGGCTTGTCCAACAAGCAGAAGAAGAGGTATATTTCTGAAATCCAGTTTGAAAGACACTGCAATTTTTTATTAGTGATGAAAACTCAGCACCTCTTACCACAGGCTGCAGTAAGCTCATAATTGCTTGAAGACTGCACTGATATCAAGTGACTTTTTGTGGAAGCTTTGCCACACGTTGTAGGGCTTGGTTGTTCTGAAGCACTGAAAGACAGGTCTTATACAGGAGCATCAGACTGAAGTGCTCTACCAGACCCTTTGCTTTTTTGCAGGCTAGCAGGCTGCAGTCCAGTCACACCCTCCTCTTTATGCAGGAAAGGCAGAAAAGGACAGCGGCTTTTCTCAGAGCTTCTTGAGAGCTACTGCCTCAGTAGGGAAGGCAGTGTGCCTCAGCCCCTATGACGTGGGTCTAGAGGGCTCACACTCACTGGTCTGCAAGGTATATTTGGCTTCCCACACACTGGAAGTGACCTGAGGGAGGAATAAGACCTCCCTGGGTCTCAGAACATATTGAACAACTCAGAGATGGGGATTCTCTGAGTTGAGAGATTGGTTCTACACATTCAAGTGGCAGGTGTTATTATTTGTCATAATGCAGACAAAAGAAACCAATTTAACTGTCATAGTATAGATATTTTATTAATATAAGTATCATGTTGTCTTTAGTAGCCGTACCTTGCAAGGATGGCTGAAATACGAAACTTCACTTGGGCAGTGGAAGATGTTTTCAAGGAAACCTTTCTTACTTACATGAACGGCTGGAGGAAAAACATGACGGAAGCGGCAGATGAATTGCAAGCCAAGGTTGATGCTGAAAATTTTGACTACGTTATCCTTTATTTGATGGTGATGATTGGGATGTTCTCCTTCATTATTGTGGCGATCCTGGTAAGCACTGTGAAATCAAAGAGGCGAGAGCACTCCAATGACCCCTATCATCAGTACATTGTTGAGGATTGGGGTGAGAAGTATAAAAGCCAGGTTCTGAATCGAGAAGACCTCAAGTGTGTGATCCATGAAAACTTGGGTGCGAGGGACAAAACAAGCCCTGGGTCACCTTGACTTTTTGGAAACACCAGCAATGAGGAAATCATAAAGCCACGTGCAGGGAACTCACTGGAATTACAAATAGCTGTGAAACTGTTCATTAAATTAACAGACCGGACAATGTGGAACAGAGTGCTGAGGAAATCAACACCACTGTTTCCCATGACGACTTTGGCACACCTGCTCAGGACACACCCAAGAAAAACGCATGATTGTGCTTTGCTTTGATACTCTGTTCTTCAGGAAAATAAAACCAAGAGAATGAACAACTTGATTGCTTTATTTCTTTAGCACTTTTTAAATCCAGAAGCAGCTCAGAATTCTCACCTCAAAATAACTGTAAATTAGTGGTCAAAAGCAATGATTTAGATCCAAACTGTATGACTTAAGCCCATCTTAAAAATAACTTTAAAATGCACAGTAAAATATCAATCTCCATCTATTGACTGAACAATGCGTTATGGTATGAATCACAGGAGGTAACCTATACCTACACAGATTCATTACAAAGTATTTTTTAATGATTTGGCTCCCATTTTGATTTCATTATTCACTGGCAGCAAAGATTGACTCATGGGCTTCTGACAAGGCCTGTTTTATAGCAAAAGAGCTGCTAAACTAGCAGTCTCATCTAGCAGCATGTCATGGTTGTCCAGGGCAGCTTCCAGAGGTTCATCATCTGTCCTCAAATCCATAGCTGGCTAAGCTATCTCTTCTGCTGCTCCTTGGGTCTCCAGAGCAATCTGTATACCTGAGATGCAAGCTGGGTAATGGAGGTGCTGGTTGCATCTCATCGGCCAGGGCTCCGTTTAAACCACTGACATCTTGCCTTGTGGCTTTCACAGGAGAGATTTCTATACCCAGCTATCAAGGCTGTCCCATTGCTGTGCTTCCTACATGTTTTCCATGTTGGGTACTACTGGTTTCTACTGGCTGGGAAATGGGTGTTCAGGATGGTTTATCTTCTCCTGTGCTGCTAAAGTACCACAATACTGGCTCTCAGGGAATAATTAGAAGCAGAACTGGTGACATGTCTAGTATTAAAACATGCTTCCTTTTGTTAAGACTCTGGGTTTAGCTCCCATTCATGTTGCCAGGCTTAAATCGCTCAAGCTAAAAGTTCCCATGCTGGCTGTCTATCGTGTGGGCTTGTTGTTTGTTTTTAGAAAGTTTTGGCTGAAGCACTTCAGCTGTGTCTGGCGCTGCATTGCGAACAATTTTGTTTCACTCGTGTTAAAAAGAAATGAAAAAGAAAAGTGCTTCTTCTGTTGGGAAGCTTGGGCTTGTTTTGGAGACCGGTCTCGAGATCTGGCACAGCGTCCTGCTCCAGATGTGCCTTTTCCTGGCATAACAATAAACTTTTGAATAATCTCAGTCCGTGAGCGCTGGGGAAGTCTTGTCAGGTCCCAGCAGGGCCATCTGGTGAGCGTCTCCCCACCCAGCGTGCCCCTTTTCCCCCCACCTCCCTGTGTGGCCCGTGGCTGTCTGCCAGCCCCCCTGCCCCCGCCATGGCTGCGCTCCACGCCCCACCTGCGGGACCTTCCTCACCCCCGGGCTCGCCGGAGTGCGGACACGGTGCTGCACCGAGGGGGTGGAGGGACCCTGGGGCCACCTGGGCCCGGTGCTGTGGCCACACTGCAGTCAGGGAGAGCCCCTTTTGGCAAGGTGGACAACTTGCCCGCGTGCACTTTACCTCACAATTACGATCTTCTGGGAAGAAAGAGGGGGCTACTTTCTGCCCCGGCCTCAGGCGGCGGCTTGGCACGGCAGCTCTATGAGAGCAGCGTCCGAATGCGGGCGCGGGAGGTGGCGGGGGGTGGCCCGGCGCTTTGCCGGTCCCTGCCCCGCCGGGCCCTGCCGCTGCCGCTCCTGGGAGATGTAGTTTGTCGCGCCCTCCCACCCAGAGCCATGGCTGCCCCGTGAGGTAGGAGACGCGTTTCCTGGGCCTTCTCCCACAGCCCTCCCTGACGCGGCTGCCCGCGGCGCCGTGCCGGGGGGAAGGCGGGCTGGCGGGGACGGCGGGCAAGAGCGGGCAGGAACGGGGCGGACCCCCCTCCTCTCCGCGACCCGGCCTGTTCTGCCTGCACTGCCGCCTGCCCTCTGGCCTGCTTCCCTGCCTGCCAGCCCCAGAACCATCGGCTCTCCTCAGCCTTCTGCCTGCGCTGCCCTCCTGCCCCCCTTCCTGCCCGCTCCAGACCTGCGTACCTCCCTTTCCCGTTCTCCTGCCCCCCCTTCCTTGCTCCCCTGCATGCCCACCCTGCTGGCCTGTCGCGCTGCCCTCCCCTGCCCGCCTGACCCCGCACAAGCCCGGTTCCCGCCCTGGCGCCGGTGGCTGTACGAGGCGGCGGCAGCAGAAGCTCCCTGACGGTAACCCGCGGCCTCGGCCGCCCCTCGGCTGGGGGAGTGCGAGGTTGAAAAGCTGCTGGGGACATGCCCGGTGGCTGTAAACCACGGGCAGGCCCCATTCGGCTGTCTCCCGGCGAACTGCCACAGTGTGCAATGCACAGCCACCTCGAAGCGTGCTTTGCTGTGAGTGTTGCTGTTTTCTTGAACAAAACTGAAGCAAATAAGTAAGAAAGAGGGATCTGAAGTTATCATTTGTTGAAAATAAATGGTTTCCTCAAGTGCCTGTGTGGTTTGCTGGCTGTGCCGGGCACTGGTGCTGTAGGGAGCAGGAAGGGTGACAGGGCAGAGCTGGGGTGGGGATGGGGGTGGGGGAGGCTGCCAGCCCAGCAGACCCTCTTAGGGCAAGGTGGTGCCAGCAAGGACCCTGGGACATGGCTGAAGTGATGCCATGGGGCCCAGTCTGATGTGCCACTGACATTTTTGGTTTTGATTGGATTTGATTTGAATCCAGGTGCCATGATTGATACATCCCATCTGCTCTGTTCTTATTTCCCAGAGTTTGGAGCATGTGAGGAGCTGCCAGAGGAATCACTAAAATTTTCATTTCTGCTTCTTCAGGTATAAATATCTTATATGGCTTTATGTTTTTGATGTTCCTTGAGTTGCTGTTAGTTTAGGAATTTCTTTATCAGTGACACTAGTATAAACTGAGTGATTACCCTGGTCTTTTTATGGAGTGGTATCTTGACCTACCTACACAGAGAGGCTCTAAATGTGCAGAGGTCTGAGTGCTTCTGACTTAATATAACTGCTGCATCTTGTGGCAGTGGTTTGTGATGGATCCTTAGTGCACCAGCTCTGGCTCACAGTTGTTTTCGCTGTATTTCTCTGCAGCCTTTGGGCTATGCCATATTACTATGTTTTCCCATGACCCAGTAGGCTTTTTTTTTTTTTAAGAAGGCTTGATCCTGTCCTGATGCATGACGCAGCAGGTCATGTGTAGTGGTGGGTCCTCCAGTGACTGTCCATGTGGGAAGCATGCGTTTTGCTTCCTGAAACACGTGTATTAAAGAAAGCAGCAACAAGAGACAATAGGAGTGAAAACCCTTTTCTAATCAGGACATACTCAGCCATCGCTCCATTTTAAATGCAGTCGAATAACCATAGTATATCTCTGCCTTCCAAGGCCTTGTGGCTGGTAATTTTTGTAGCTTTTCACAAAGTGGATAAAATGGTGTTGCTTTGAAATCCCCAGTAGACAAAAGAACATCTCAAGTCCCATTTTGTTGAGTAGATGGAGTTATTGGCAGGCTGCATGAGATGTTCAGCCAAGACAACTCAAGTGGGTTTGTTGAGTACCCAGAGGCCTGTGTAGATGTTTTCTGGTGCACACAGGCTGGTCGATACTCTGCTGCTGCAGAAACAAACAATGGTGTGAGTGGCTGGGCTGTGATGTGGTTGCTGTGGTGGACTAGAGCTGTAATTCAGTGGCTGAGAGACCTGGATTCAATTCTGTGCTCCACCACAGACTTCCCATCTTGAGTGGAGCCCAACTCCTTAGTCTGTTTGGGGTGGTCTGTGTTACACAAGACAGCGTTGTGCAGAGATGCTGGGGCTGATATCAGCTAAAGTCTAGCTCTGGGACTTGGTGCAGCCCTCCCGGAGAGCTCTTTAGCTGTACTGAGGACACAAGGCTCTAGGGCTGTGTTGGTGACACTCTCTGCCTGCACCCAGAAGACCTCACAGCACTTGGAGCTAACTGAGGATTGCTAGTACAGCACTGAGGTGTGCAGTGCAGGCAGACCCTCTTACTTGTCCCATCTGCAGTAGTTTGATCTGCTTCACAGAAAGGTCTGAATGTAAATAGACTAGTGATTGTGAGGTGCAGTCACAGTGAAGAAGGCCAGTGATAGGTGTGAGAGTGATGTCATTTTATTCCTACTCTGCATAGGAATGTATGAGTATGTGATGGTTATGTTTTGGAGAGTCTCACAAGAGTCTCTGTCAGGGCTTGAGGCAGAGCCTAGCACTCCTGTTTCTTTTTCACGTGGGTGGACACAAGACTGCCTTGCTTGTGAGTGAAGGTAATAGTGACCTTCTGTGGGGCCCAGTCTCCATTCCTAGTAGCGCTGTGTTTGTTAAGGGAGCTTATGTTTTCCTGGGGAACGAACAATGCCTGACTGTGGATGTGTTCTGAACTCCTATCTGTGCCTTATCTGCCTCTGAAAAGGCAAACATGAAACTTCAGCTGTTTATTTGCCTGCATGCTTTTAAGATATCACAACCTTGAAAGTACAGTGTCTGAGCTTTTTTGCTTTTGAATTGATGACCTCAGTGCTAACAAATTGGTTTTTTCAAATGTGAAATTAATTGTGCCTTTTTCTCTCCTTTTCCTTTCCTTTTCCCACATTCTTCTCCCTGCCCCATGCCCCAGCTCCATCCATTTTATTTTTTTTTTTCTGTCCTGGGCTTTCAGCTGTATTTAATAAGGTCTGGATCAAAAAATGGAGACTGGAAGAGTCAAGAGGTGAAATGGGGAGAAGTGCTTGACCACCAGAGGCTGGTGTCACAGGATGTGGGAATGCAGCGTGGAGAGAGTGGTGGCTTCTCTGTTCAGTTTCAGCCGCACAAGGCACTGTGAGGACAGACCATCAGCAGTGTCTGCTCTCACAGGAAGCATTTTGGATCAAAATACCACTCTTCAGAACAAAGGGAGAATTTCTTTACTTCCCGTCCTTTGTGAGTTCAGTGCAGCTACTCCTGGTGGACACATAATTCAGGCAGATTCAGGCTTATGTCTCAGCACAGCGGAAATCTTACAGAAGTGTTGCGCTGAATACTTAAATAATCGCCTCACAACCAAGAACATTCACAGGAATGCACACAGTGATACACATTATGCACTGCTTCTTGCTGGTGGGATAGTACCCTGCAATTAGACCCCACAGATGGGCTCACATAACGTTTGCTGAGTCTAAAACTTTTTAGGTACATAAAAAGTCACTTTTAGTGATTTTCAGCATCATATGCCAGATGCTAGCCTGTCTGTGAATGGCTGAATTCTTGCCTTTTTACAATGTGTTGCAAATTGATTCTGACTGAAGCACAGAATTTACAGCAATTTATGAGAACAGTGAAGAGTGTGTCTGATGAAGCCCCCACCCAAGTCAGAATTTTGAGATGAGGACACCCCAGTTGGGCAGTGCAGTCCTTTCAGATCGGGCCAGGCTTGTGTAACTTGGGTTACACAACCCAAGTAACTTGGGTTTTAGGGAGAAGCCTGTAGCCATCTGAACCGTGTACTGAGAACCAGATTCTGCTCTGATGGAGAATTTTTGCTGTAACCATCTGGCAGGGCACTTCAAATATTGATGGTTGCTGAAATTCTGAAGGAAACATCAGAAGTTAAAATGCCTTTTTTTTATTTTTTTTTTGGAGGTGTAACACTACTGACTCATTAGCTCACAGCTGCCCTGACATTTTATCAGCCGGAAAAGGGAGCTGCACAACGTAGGATCAGTGCAAGTAAATACTGAATGACAAAAGAGTTGGCCATGCCACTGCTTCGGTGTATTTTGATCTTGGTAACGGAGATCTCCAGTGTTGTCTCTCTGTGGAGACATTTCAGGGGTGGTCTCTGCAGGGTGACGATTTTGCAGCTGGGGCAAGAGGAGAGGAAACCCTAGCTGGAGTAATAAAGGCAAAAAGAACATTTACTTGACTCCCTGTTGCTGAAGAAAGGTCAACAGCAGATATTGTGGCATGGTGGTGATTTATTCAGCTCAGCTGTGGGTAAAGGTTTGGGCTAAGCTGTAGGGCTTCCTCCTGCTTTTTGACAGAGACTCTGCTGTTGCACATACAGGAAACACCTCGAGGGGGTTAGGCAGGGAAATGTCCTTAATTTGAAATCCAGCAGCTGAAATTGTGTCAGTGATGGTGGAGCAGCAAGAAGAGACCAGAGGGCAGTATTGTGGCTGTATATTGCAGCCTTCAGCATCCCCTTGGGCATTTCTCAGGCCCAGAGTTCAGCTCTGAAACCACTCAAAGGATGCGGCAAGTGATTGTCTTGCTTCTGTGTTATTGTGGGCTGCATGGGGAATTTAATTTATTAGTAAATCAGAGAGAACTGGTAAATGATATTAAATACTAGGGTTCATTAGGTATTCAGGCTCAGAACAGGGCAGATAGGCTTAAAAAAACCCATAAGACAGCTCTTCTGGGTGCACTTCTGTCTGCTACATCTCAAACATCAGTGAAGTGGTGTGATGTGCACACGTGTCAAGCTTTCAAAAGCAGGCAGCAGTGTTGGGTTTTCAGTTGGGCAGCTGCTGAGATGTGCTGCGTGTGGTGGAAGCACAGCCTCTGCTCTGCGCAAGCGTGGCACCTGCCTGGGGCCTGCCTAACCTCTGTCCTTCAGCAGCACAGACGTTGCTCCTGTCACTCATCTCTAAAAAGGCCCACGTAGGTCATTCCTGAGCCCTGTGGCACTGATACGCTGCCAGGCACTGCGCAGGAGATGAGCTTATCAGAGAGGTGCGGCATGTACACACTGGGTAAAACAGATTGGCTTATTCTTTCTTAATTTCCACTTCTTCAAGATGCTCCTGCCCTGGTCTGTACCTTTAGAAGTGTGACACTTGTCAGTGCTGGGCGCAGCCTTCTGCGGGACGGACAATATCATCACGCAGCCAAGATGGTGGCATTTAACTGGAAGGTGAGGATGTTCCACATTCATAAAGCAATGAATTTCTGCTCTTTTAAGCAGATGCATGTAAGATGTGGTTGGGTGGGTCCTGTGTTTAAAGATGGTTTCTGCTCTGCTCGCCTCTGCTTCTCCTGGCTTTCCTCTTTCCATGCTTTTCTCTGGCTGCTCTTCCCTCAGCTCCTGTCGTTACTGGAGGGTGTTTTCTCCAGTATGTCTTCTAGTGTACTGGGTCCATAAACACTCTGCAGGGTACACATGCAGGGCACAGAAATGTTTGAGCAAGTACCTTATGGATTAACAATTTTAAATGTTAAATTAAACTATTTATCAAGAAAGCAATGCTAACCCCAAGCCTTGGCTTTACCTTTCTGGTGTTGCAGAGCTGTGGTTTAAAGAGATTGCCACTTTTAGTTTGTGGGGACATTGACAGACAGTGACGTTTTTTTGCAAAGTTAGAGGGGAGTAGCCTGATGTCAAAGGTAATGGGCAGTTTGTAGAGGTCAGCATTCTAAAAGACCCCAGTTGAGCCTCTGATTTGTGGACTTTAAGGGGACACTGTAATGGTGTATGGGTACAAGGCTTTTTCTAAATTCAGTAGTTTGACAGTGGCCAAATAACTTTATGAGGTGCTAGAAGGCCTGATAAAGGTACAGGGGGGTACTGGGAGGCTTGCTCAGTAGGAACTGGCACTGTGATCCTACGGTGCACCACTGAAAGACCAGACCGATCCTGCTGGCCAGGTGGCTCTTTGAAACAGTGGTCTGGGAAGTTCATGTACCTTCACTATCCTTCTGGAACTGACATCTTTCGCTGAGTGCCTGTGCCACTCTCATTATATTTGTATTCCGAGTTCACAGTGTTACTCATTTGCATTTTATTTTCCACATGTAGCATGCTTTTATAACACTGAAATATGTTGTGCAATTTCAGTGGTTCCAGGCATTAAAAACTCCTGAAACTGAATCATTAGAGGCTGTGGTTTTTTTACTTTTCTTCTGGTTTATAAGCATTTATCTATACCTTCCAGATCTGAGCAAGTTAATTGCAAGACTACCATAGGTTAAAATTTCTAGGAGCACAAAAGTGTCTTTGGGGATCACATCTGATAGCTAATATGCACAGATCCATTGCTTATGTGAGAATTGTTCAGAAATGTTTACACTTTTACAATTATCCTAAGATGTTAAGTTCTTCCCCTTTTTCAGTTCTAGATTGTGCCAATATTCCTTTTGCTGTAAAGCAAGCAAAAGCAACAAAGACCTGTTCAAAGGGACTTCATATACAAACTTGAGTAAAGTGAACTTGGTTTTGTCCCTTTCCCTAGATGTTAACTGCTTAGGTTTTTAGTTTCCTACAGAAAAAACACTTGAACAGAGGAGCATTACCATTGCTTTGAATAATGCTGTTTCTGGAGGAAGCTGTATAGCATCCCTGTAGATTCATTTGTTAATTGTCCAAGTGTTCCAGTAACTGCCTAAATAGATTATTTTGTGTTTCAGGCTTTGGAGAATTTCCCATTGCTGATGTACATTTTGGCAGCTAAAACATTGATTCTTTGCTTAGCGTTTGCTGGAGTAAAGATGTACAAGAGCAAAAAAATTGAAGAAAAACTTAAGAGGGAACGTGAAGAGAAACTGAAAAAAGAAGCAGAGAAGAAGGATGATTGAAGAGCCTCTCAGGTATAGAATTTATTCAACATCCTGGTGTTTGATAATGGCATTGACATATTAATCCCATTATGTTTTGGCTTGGATAAATTTGGATTGTGCAATTAGAACTATCACCATTATCTGAGTTCTTGTAATATTGTCTCCTGGGATGTTTCAGCATATTTGCACACCTGTATCATCCCCATTCTTTGTAGGAATTGCAGTTATCACCACAAAATTTGGCAGCCATGGCTCATGATTTAGGAGATCTTAGCACAGCCTTCCTTCTCTGCTCTTAATCTTCCTGAATTTTTACACCCAGCCAATTGCGCAGGAAGTTCTGCTGTGTAAAGATTGGATCAGGTCCAGTTAGCAAAATGAGTACTGCCTAGTGGTAAGATTATATTCCCTGACTTGTTTGGTATGTAGTTTTTGTATCAATTCATTTCACATCTCTCTGTTTTGCAGCAAAATGGAGATTCTGTTTGTGCCTGCCTTTTGTAAGATCAGTGGGAGTTTGATGTAATGTTACTCTTTATTAAACTACAAAACTTACTTTCCACTTTTGAGGTCATCACCTCACATACTGAAGAGTTTCAATTTTTAGAAATGTTGACTAGTTTTTTTTGTTTCAAACCTATCTCACTTCTATTTCATGCAACAAGGATTGCAAATTGTGACTAGAAATGAGGCCCTGAAAATAACCCGTGGGAAAGAATTCATTCATCTGCATAGAAAAAACAACAAAAAGATGTTTTTCAGTCTCCTGTTTGTATCAGATTGAGGACTTATCTCTGGGCAGACTTGTGCCATTTAAAACTTTTATTTTAAGTCAGCTTTGTTAGCCACCGGAAAAAGCTGTGAGAACACTTCTTTCCATTTGTGCAGAATAAGTCAGTTATATGTTGTATGGAGTTCTATTGCTGAACAAATGAGAGACGGGCTGCCCTGCAAGTGAGCAAGCTGGCTACTTCTAATGAGCAGACTGTACTGTGCTGTGTGTGCAGTGCTGGGTCCCAGGGAGTTCTGCATGGCAGAGCCCATAGCCCAGGAGATTGCTGCACCAAGGTAATGAGCTCATCCCACAAGGCCTCTGGGTCTGGGCATGAGACGTTGACCTTGTTGAACAACTGGCATTAAAGCTTCTCTGATTTGGCAGAAGATACCCTAGTTGTCCAGTCACCCAGTGTTGCCCACCAGAGGCCCAGCTCTTCCTAAATTCTGCCATCTCTAGGACTGTCAGCCATGTCTTTCTATAATGGGATTGCAAGAAGGGGTGAATTCTCCTACCCTAAAAATGTTCTCCAGTGTCAGCACCACAGAGCTGTGAGTAGCTCTGGTTGCACCGTACCACGTGGGCAGGCAGATTTAGCCCATGTGCTGCCAGCGTATCATGCCTGCTGTTCTCACTGCTGTTTCCTCACCCTGCAGATTTTCTGACACTTGGAACCTTGGATTGGATTCCTCTCCTGGGAGAATGAAGAAGCCTACCTGTAGGTAAAGGATATGTCAAAGAAATAAAACCCTGAAGAGTAACATTGACTGAAACTGTATCTCAACTTTTTATACTTACAGCAAAATATCTAAGCCTCTATTTATGCAATAAAAAAATCCTTTGTAAAAAAAAAAAAGTAATGGCCTTGGTTGGTGCTTACTCAAATGCTACAGTTAGAGCTGCAGGGGAGGCAGTTTTTAAAGATTAGCTGCAAGGAGGTGGCTGGTTTTGAAGAGAAAAACACTCTGAATCCATCATGGTTGTGTACAAGGTTCATGGACAGACAGAAAGAAATGGGGAGGGCTCTGCGCAACTTCTTGAGAGTAACTGCATCTTGCAAGGGTCTAAATCTGAGACTTGTGGGTCCTTTGTTGAATCCCGATGAACAAACCTAGGAAAGGAGCTTTTCCAGGCAGGTCTTTTCAAACCACTTTCTGCACCTAGGAGTTTCTTAGATTAATGCAAATCACCGTGTCACCATTGAGGAAGTTCCATGCTAGGAGGTTTATTATATTATTTTGCTGTGTCCAAGAACTGTGTATGGCCCTCTGTTTACTGCTTGGCCTATGAAGCAGAGACGGTTTTCATTACCATTGCTAGCTATTCCTGCATGTACAATAACACCAAATGCTGGAGGATAAGCTGATTTGGTCACGGTAGGTTAATCAGCAGAGTAGATTTTTTTCACAGAAATAAAGGCTTTTAGGCATGTGTAGCAGTGCCAACAGGTATGTTTGCCTTTATGTTTCCCATCATGTTTCCCTTTATGTTTCCATTATAAAGCACTTCTCAGATCCTTGTATCTTCTGGAAGTTAAGGTGGAGCTGAAATCTGGCTGTGGAGCAGGGAGAAGAGGAAAGAGGAGAGGCGAAGGGCCCTTGGAGAAGCCTTGGGAGTCCAGCAGGATGCAGGAGGCCTCTGGGATGGCTCACTCCTGCCCTCTCCCTGCAGCTGTCTGCCAAAGTGCCTGCTGCGGTCACACAGTGTATGCCGCTGCAATGTCTGTCTCTCAAGGGTTACCTGACCAAGTTTGCGTGCAGCTGATGTGACTGATGTTCAGAGAGCTCTCGCTGGGGTGGAGTTACTCACCGGGAACTGCAGTGGTTTTTACAATCTCTCTGTTCACGCGGTCACCTTGGTGACCAGGGAATATAAGTACTGCAGAAACCCATTCCTGGGATAGAGCAATGTCCTTGCTGCAGCAGCCTCAGGACTGCCAGGCTAGGGAGTTCGTAGCACCATTGTCAATCAGTGGTTTCCCTCCGGTGTCAGCAGTCACCCGTCTATGCAAATATGGTTGAATGGTAATTTAATTGAATGGCTCTGCGGTGTTCAGTGAGAACAGACTGCTAACCACCTCCATTAAACAGCTATTAAGGGAAAGGCACCAAGATACTTGGCCAAGCCACACGCCCAAACCTTAACAGGAAATTGTCAGGCCAGTGTACTGTCAGCCAGCATCAAAAGTAAGCATTGTCTTGATTCCATGCAGTCACTGGTTGCCTGTGAATATTGGCCCCAGTCTACATTTTTATAGACTCTCAACCAAACATAGATATTTCTAGACCAGTAGCAATAATGAGCTTTTTTTTTGTTTTTTAAACTGAAATACAACTGCTCTGTAAGCAGAGTGAAAGGTACACAATCTCTCTTTAAAGCAAGTCATTTAGCATCAAAGCAATTGGGCACCTTTTAGAACCCAAAGCAATCAAGACTGGCATTAAAATCTGGGGGCCCTACCTTGCCAAATATGTGCAAGAAGGGAATTACCACAAGGAGCCTCTTTGTTCCTGGCTTGAACAGGGAAGAAAGCAGCTGTAAGGATTCTTCTCAGAAGTCCTCTACATCATCACCTTTTTGCCTCTACAGCCAGATCAGAAAACCTCTTTGAACATGTAAGACTTCAAATCTGGTCCAACGTGGCTGCGTTTTTTTCCGTAGCTTCTGAATAGTGCTACAGCATAGACAACCTCTAGAGCTTTTGATGGGTGTTGCACCAGGCTGGTATCCTAGGGTTTCCAAAATGAGAAGAGATCTTGTCCTTGCCTAAATGTGAACCAATATCTGTTCTTCAATGTATCAGGGTAGAGTTTTGATCTATGCTATCAATGGATAGGTTTCAGAAGGCTTTTTTACCTGTGGGTGTATCCTATGTGCTGCACTTGGAGCCTTGAACAAAAAAAATATGTTGACACTGGGGGGAGACAGCAGCTCAGATTTGTTTCAGTTTCTTGTTCAGAAACCATCTGAGGACCAAGAAGTCTGGTTTCTTACTGAAAGAAGGGTTACACGATTACTCCAGACAAGTTTAAAAGAGGAACAGAGAATTAAAATTGATTGAGTTTCTGCAAGTGAGAGGAGGCAGCAAAAGTAGAGAGCCTCAAAGTGCGCAGTGTGTGTGAGTGTGCAGCTTCTTAGACAGCAGGGGATCTACACTGAATCCTCTTATAGATGTTCCCATCCCAGAAAGCAAGCCAGGTCATACACTTCTGGTCCCTGCAGAGATACAAATCTCCTCCCTCATTCCATAAAATTATTCTCTTCAAAAAGAGCACTCATGTTGCATAGATGGGCAGCTTTACACAGTCATTCACTCACACAAGTCTTTCACTATTGGGTGTTGTAATTGTCACCAGTGCCAAATGTTGAAGAAGCCTGAGAAAATAAAAGGATTACTGGCTTTTAAACTTCTAGTGTTTGCAACCTTAGGCTTTCTTCTACTGACATGAAGGCTGTGTGTTGTTAAACAAAAGCCAAAATCCTTGCATAGTAATAAACAAACGACCTACTAGGATTTTAAAGGAAAAAATAAAACTTACAGGTTCTGAGAGAACTTAAGTGGCTGAAGGAATAGGAGCTCAGTGGCTGTGGGGTATCTGTGGTCCTTAAAGTGAAAACAAAAGTGAAGAAACATTCAGTGAGCCTGTTTTCTCACTATCTATTTTAGACTTTGGCTGAAATGAACTTAGCTTGATTTTACTACCACTGAATGCTTTTAGTCTGAAGGCCAGGAGACTTTTACCAGAAATGCACCAGCACTGGTGCTGGAGGAAGGCAGACCTTCCTGAGCAGTGCCTCAGGGCAGGAGAGTGCTCTCCAGCCACTGTGCTGCCAGTCAGGGAGCTATTTATCTTTCAGTTCTTGAGCTATGAGCTCTAAGAGCCTCACATGCAAACAACTGTTTCCAACATTTCCTTCCTTCGTTTTCCCCTTGGGGGTCAGCTATTCCAGCTGTTTTTTCTTGCTCTTCTCAGTGAAAGCACGGCAATTGCTCTGTCTAGGGTAGAGTCCTTCACAGTTCTCCTTGATTCCAGCACAAACCTGTGACACCCAGTCAGTATCTCTGCCTAACTGCTGTCAGCCCCCGGCCTTAATGCTGGCCAAAGAGGAGCACTGCGGCAAAATCTCATAGCTCCCTTTCCAGCTCTGTCGTGGGAGAACCAGTAGACTGAGCTGAAACAAACATCTCTTGTTTCAGCCTTCACCAGGTCTTCCCAGTCTTTGCAGAATTTCTTTCCGAAGATGCATCAATTTGCTGCCTTCTCTCCCTATTTATTTTGTACTAACCTCAGCCTTCAAGTCAAGTTTAGTGAAGAGCCGGAAGACCTCACATGAAGGAGCTCGCTGCTCTCTGACAGTCTTGTGTCTGACATGTGGAAGACATCACGTGGAAAACAAACAAATGTACAACCCACATGAGTGTGTGGAGACAGATCAGGTAAAATTTCTAAAACCCGAATTTACGTTTCCCCCCTGGATGTGTGCCATTTTCAGATACGCTGCCCGTAAGCGGCTATCTGGTTTGGGAACTCAGAGGTGGCTGGATGTTTACACACAACCTAAATCACTCCACAGCTGGGCTTTGGTCTTCAAAACTGGTTTGTCTTGGCTACTGGAGCAAGCCCAGCATATCATCCAGGCTCAGCTGGGCCTTGATTGGCATGTGTGTATACCAATCTTGGGGATAATCAGGGCACCGTCTGGCCCTTCTCCAGCTGGTAACAGAAATACTTGCTAGTTGCCAGAACAGTTATCCCCATAGCAATGGACTCCTCATATGTTCCTGTGGAGAAAAAGTTTGTTTGGGCACAAGTAAGTGATTAAGCATGTATTCATGTGTATCTCCATATGGCATCATTTTCTTCTCTTTGAATCTGATGAGAGAGCTATTGAAAATATCTCTGTGTACCAGTATCAAAGGCTGTGCCTCACCGCGAGACTGTTTCCAGTCTATCCAAAGGCTCTTGAGATGGCTACTACAGAGCAGAAAAGGTATTTAGTGGCTTCCTGTTGATCACTAGAAACACAGCATGGGTGACTATCCTTTTTTATTAGTCTTTTTTTTTTTCCTGGACTTCCTCATATGGGTTGGTTTTGTCTTTCAATACCACCCCTTCTGATGGTGTGTCACTTTCTCGATCCTATGGCTCTTTTGATTTGTTGTGACTCATATTCCTCTGGCCTAAATTCAGGCCAATTTCCAGGCTTAGTGTTTCTCATTGATTTGAGGACAATTAGAGCTAGGTAACAAGAAATGTCAGACACTTGACAGTTAGGTGCAGGTTAAGTCACATAAATTAGTCTGGCCCTTACGTGTTTTTTTTTTCTTATGTTTCTTACATAGAATATTGTTCCCATATCCCTCGTTCTTTCCTCTGTGCATTTCTCTCCATACCTCCTCTGTATAGTCTCTGCAGAAGGAATGTCAGGGAACAAGGTTGTAGAGACAGAGGCTGGACTTTGACTGATGTTGGTTGCCTTTCTACTACCTGGCCAGCCTTCTCCCAGTTCTCAGACATGGCACAAAATGGGCCCCACTGTGCCTGCTCAGTCACAGAAGCTCACTCCTTGTGTCCCATCATTACATCCCTGACTTGGACCTCTGTAGGCTCTTGCCTCAAGTTCATTTGTCCTGTCTGTACCCTGACTTGCAGCATGCTATTAAGACAAAGAAGTTGAAAATAGGGAAAAAATTGTTTTGAGCCAATCATTACAGGCCTGTTTCATGAGCTGGAGGAAAATAAATGTTTTTTTTTTTCCATGAAGATGAGACTTGGAAGAACATTTAGAAGTAATTAGTCAATGAGACATCATGAAAATTCAGGTGATTTGCATTCCAGCTAGCTTAGAGCAGAGGGACATCTGTTACAGCTTCTTCATCAACATATGCATTTGCATCTGCCTCTCCTCTTTACGCAAAGATACTTCAATCATTTTATTCTAGTGTGCAGTCACACAGAGAGAGAGTCATGAGTGGGAACAAAGAGATTTTCTTTGGCATTCTGCAATGGTCAAGTGTACTGAGCCTCACTACAAGAGCTATTGCTAGGAAACCTAATAAAATATTAGGTATTTAAAATCCTACCAAGAAGATATTAGACTCATGCGTGCTATTTCAAGTGCTCTTGAATAAGGTGCATGCTATTTAGTAACATCCTCCTATTAGCTTGTTTAATCATATGTTAAAGGAATTGCTTGTCATCCTAAATTACCAGTTGAGTCAGAGCTGTATGAGCCACAATATTTTTCTTTGGTACAAAGGATTACAACTTCTGTAGAAAACATAGATTGTGATTACCCTTATGCAGCAGCAAAGGAGGAGGGATGAAGAAAGAAGAGGACTCATCTCAGAGGATTTTATATAAAATACCAAAGTTCATTTGATTCCAGATGCAGTTCTTTTTCTTGCCCACAGGTTTCCATACACATTAAACAGGACTAGGTAGAAATGTTTTGGCAGCCCTCAACCTCCCAGCAGGAGGCTGGGAAGAGTGAAGGTGCTTAGGGAAGCTTTCCCAGCCCTTTGGAGGGAAAGGATGCTTTTCCCTTATCCTCTGGGAAATGTAGCACTACATACTTCCTCTTTCCTCATAGTTGTTCCCATGAAACCCTTCACGGAGTCTTCACCCTTGTTTTACCAAAGAAAACAACACAGGAAAGACTGATAAATTCCCGTGACAGAAATTACTTCCTTGAGATACTTCCTCGTTGCTAAAATAGATAGAAAGCAGGTGATTCTGTACCTGGCCTCATGGACTCCACTGCAAATTATGGATGGCAGAAGACACACCCTACCAATGAAGAAGTGTTGCAATGCGGCCCTACATCCGCAGCTGCGTAAGCCACGGCAGCAGGGACTGGTAAGGCTGAACTGCAGTGAGACAGCAATCTGGACTCTGCTCCGTTCAAGTTTGGTCTCGTTCTTCTTTGTGTGAATCCAGAACAGAGCCGTGAAGTCATCGGGTTTGTGCTGATTTGACTACAGTGTACTGTTATTTCTCCCCGGTAGTATAGTGCAGTGTCATCAGGTGAAGGTAAACAGTCATTGGGAAAATGGAGCGTGCATCATGTGTTTCTTAAGAAAACTAAGCTAGTGTGCAATTACTGCTTATCCTTGTGGTAAAGAGGCACCGGACCTATTTTTTTTTCCTCATGCTGATTTCGCACCACTTCATACTCATCGCTATTTAGTGGAGCAATTGCTGCTTCAAGCCAATGTGAAATTACATTCAGGGCCATGATACTAGGACAATAAAAACATTCCTGCCCCTCTCCAGGCTCTCCCCTTTTTATCCCACTCTTTCTTCCTTGCATTTGAAGCACCTAATTTTCCATTCTCTGCTACAACCATATTTGTATAAAGTGAGCAGATGTTTTTTGCTGATGAATATGAAGCTGAGAAAATATGGTTATTTTTCTCTGTATATTCACATCTCATCTCTAGAGAATTACATGCATGGATTCTTCTGGAGGTAGATGAGACTCCCTTTTTTAGATATCTCTCTGCTACACCAAATTACAGTGCAGTGCTTGTTTAGATGGTTTCCACACACAGGAGAAAAACTGTACAGATTTGCCTTAGTGTATTGAATTGTTTTAGTGAACCTGTGAATCGTCTCATAACTCACTTCTTTTATGTTTTTATGGTCTTAGTTCTCTTAGAAGTACCCAATAAACACATACCCAGTAATGAGCAATTCAGAGAATATAAATTGGGAGCCACTTTCAAAAAAACAAGAAAGTGTTCAATGACCTTGAAAAAACTGCTATTAAGAAATATTACTTTGCATCACTTTTGAACTAAATTCTGTGAGAAACCATTACATCTCAGTAATCAATGTCATGGATAAAGAAAATCTCCAATGACGAGTGCTATATTTTATCCTGAGAGACTGAACTCTTCATGCTTTAAAGCCTGAACCAACTACTAATTGTTAGGCTTCAGAAAGGAACTTCCCTTTCAGAAAGATTTCTTTTACCTGTCACTGAAATGTTTGCTGCAGACCACTGCTGGAAGCAAGATACCTGGTGTAATGAACTGCTGAGTTGGTATCAGATGTTAATGCATATATGATGGGAAGGTTGCATTAAATTCTTCAGACTTCTTTAAGCTGTGGATTCTGCCATCCATAGTCATGGTCTAGCATATTCCCTGCGCAGGAGTGGATCTCCTGTTTGGGTCCAAGACAAGCCTGACTGCAGAATTCATTCTTCAGCCCAGTCTTTCTCAAAATTGAGGGCATTTACATCTGAGGCATGGGCTCACAACTCCCATGACAGATAAATCGACGCAGAAGGCTGGCTAAACTGGATGTTAGGCACGCTTTGTCTCATTTTTGTGATAAGGCAAATTAACTGTCCCTTTCCAGCACAAGCATAGTGCATATCAACCTAATCCTGGAATACATGTAAAGTGAAACATTCTGATTTAAAATCATCTCTTTTATTAGTGCTATTGACATGTGGTTTTTCAGGTTTACAGCCTTGGAAGGAAAGGGGTCAGAAGAGCTGGAACAGGGTAACTCATTCAAAGCATATTTGAGGCTGGACTTCAGGAAGAACCATTTAAGAAAGTGCGTCAAGGTAGTAGTTCTCCCATCTCTTCACTCTGTTAATCGCTGCCTTCCATTTGTTTGCAGTCATCTTCTCTATTCCTTTATCAGTCAAGTCATGGTAGAGGATACACCTATAGGAATGGGTCCTTTCAATAGACCTCAGGGAAAAGTCCTTCCTGTTGTTTATAATAAACCATTTCAAAGAAGACCAGGCAACATCCATAGGGTAGAGATAGATGTAAGATGAAGGCACAGCAAGAAGCTCATGGCCATTGGCTCTAGCGACTTCAGGGCAACACTCAATGCTGGACATGTAGATCACTGGTGGGACTGGTGGCAGATTTCCTGTTTCCGACTTCTTGCCATCTTTTTCCCCAACACACATTGGCTGCCTTTTGTCCTTCGTCACAATGACATACTTCCCATAGGACGTGGTCAGAGAGCCACACAACTCCTGAAAGATACCGTTCTGCTGATGGGTGGGCAGATCACCTCTTAATACCAGGTTGTACCTCCAGGGCACCCACCCCTGGCTGCTGCCAGTGTGAGCAATGGTCCGTACTGGCCAGTGCAGGTCAGCCTCCTCATCTATTTTCTCTCCTGTTATAAGACTTTCTGGAATATGTTTCCCCTAAAAAAATGGTGTTGAAGTCGTTAAGCTGCAATGTCCTCAGAGCTCTTAAATACTGCAGGCACTGCTTCTTGGAAGCAATATCATCAAAGCTGCCCCTGCGAATTATGTGCCTGAGGAGTGGAAGAAGCGGATTTGTGAGGCGCTGCATACTGGCGCCTCAAGGCTCATGAAGGATGCTTGCAGAGCTCACAACACACCCTTTCCCCCGGCGTTACCTGGCAATGTCACACGCAGCCAGTGGCAACACCAGCAGGGGCTTCCAGGTGGCTGATCCAAAGGCATCTTGGAAAACAAAGGTCCCATCAGGCTGGGTAGGCTGAAACTGTGCAGCTAGCCACTTCTGGTCAGGATTTTGCTTGTTGTGAACAACATGGTTCCTTCTCACACAGCACTGGGTGGGTGCTTGGGCCCTGTGTACAGGTGTAGGCCAGCCAGGCACTGGCAAAAGGGGTCCAGAGGGATGGGGATGTGGAGAAAGGAGCTGCCCAGAATCAGCAGAGAGAGCAAGCCACCACCTGAGTTTTGAGACCAGCGGTAGAAACTGTCCCCTCCCTCCCTGGCGAGCGTGTGGCCTCATGGAAGAAGTGGCTTTGAAATTACTTGGCTGGAGGAGGGGGCTGAACCCCAGCTGTGTGGTTATGGGGGGAAGGGGGACCTCTGAACCCCCACATGAGCCTCTCTGAGGGGCAGGCCGAATCCGGGCAGCATGCAAGGTGCTGCCTGGTGCCTGGTGCCCCGTGGCACGGCAGCCTGTGTGAGGTCCACCATGCTCACAGCCTCCCCAGCTCCAGGCCTTGGAGTGGCGAAGGAATAAGTGACACCTCAAATGTCACTTCGGGGCAAGGTATTTTTAGGAGTAAATTGGTCTCTAGAGTTCCCCTAGCTTCCCACTTGGTGCACCTGCTTCTCCATTTTGTGCTGGCCCTACTGATGAACCCCTGAGGGACCTGTGTTGCACCTGACACCGACACCATCACAGCCTCCAAGGGTGAGCAGCACCTGCAGACAGACAGAAGGGATTATAGGGGAAAAACAAAATTGCTCATGTGGTGTTATTGGAAAACACAGGCTGAAATGAAGGTCAGCAGGGACAGCTGGACAGGTACGACCCTGCTGTCACAGCAAGTCAAACGAGAGCACAGGAGCACGTGGCAAAATGAGGGGTGCAGCCAGCTGAGGAAGCGGTCAGGGGAAGATGTGTGCATACGTGTGTGCAAGTGTGCACAGGTGCACCCAAGGGCAGCAAGTGTTCTCTGGGGAAGGCTGTGGAGCAGCCGAAAGTGATGACTGTTTTGACCCATCTGGTTTCTTACCTGTCCTTCCTCCTCCCCACAGATGCACACACAGAATTTTACTGCAGGAACAAGCTTGTCAGTATAAGACTGCTAGAATTGCTCACACTGAGCTGTACCTACAAGGCTGGGAGTAAATGCTGGCAAGCACCATCAGCCTGCCAGCTGGGGCTGAACAGCACAAACATGCCAGTCTCTGAAGACAGCATGCATTTCCTTGCCCACCTTTGAAACTCAGATACCCCACAGTCCATATCAACCCCTCTGGAACAGTTTTCCTTCCCCCTAACCCAGTGGGAAACTGAAGTCAAAAGATGTCTGAAGAGGAACATGGCCAGTGGTGCATAACTAAGCTGACTGGATGCTCTCCTTGCTGAGGCAGATGAGTGATGGGGCACATCATATTAGCAGCATTATGTGGAGAGCAGAAGCCTGGAAACTGGATGCAAAAAGAAGGGTATACACCCATAAAAGAAGCCTTTATGGTTTAATTGTTAGACAGATGAAAAATGATTGCAGATTCAGACTGTACACATATGAAGAAATTTTTTTTAATATGCTGTACATATTCATATGAGAATATGACATAAAATAATATTTATTGGCATTTCATACTGTGGTATACCTTTCTCTTTTAGTGTTAGCTGCTGTCCTTAATAAATATATACCAGGATCATAAGATGACATGCATAGTCCTACTGGAGTTATTGAGTACTTATTAGTTTTGAAAAGTGCACATGTTTAGAGGTCTGATTAGGGTCTGAGGTCCCCCAAAATCCTAATTTAGGGTCCTCACTGTTCAGCAATTGGATGTAAGGTGTTGAAAGAACTACCTGTAAAGAAATCTTATTCCCTCATTCACCGTGGTGCCTGTGATCAGCATCCCATCCATGACACACACTGGAACCGCAGATCACATAACCTGTTACCTAAATTGAAAATATAATTTCCTTCTCTCCTCTCCAGAGAGTATTTACTAAATTGCACATGAGTTTGAGCATGTCATCCTTGAGACAGATACAAAAAGAGCATGTTGCTTTTTGTTACTCTTGCTTTTTATGTCTTCTAATCGTGAGCGGATGCCAGTAGGAAACAGAACAGGGAAACAACTGTGGTAGCATCCACCAGGGTCCCTGGATTACAAGAGTGAGGTAAGGGCTTCCCCTCTTTTTCCCCATCCTCTCCCCCCTTACCAGTCTTGTCCCTGAAACCTCCTGGCCATGCCAGCCTAAGGAGAGCTCTAACACTGCTGTCCTCGTCCCTCTCAGACCTGTTCCTGCTGCAGTCACCAGTGGCAAGCAGCAGCTCTCTGCTGAGAAGCCATGGTGCCCATCCCATCTGTGTGCCCTGAGACTGCTCCATGAGGCAACCCAAAGCACAGCAGCAGTCAGCAAGATGCACTTCAAAAGCATGGTCCTCATCTGAACTGCACCATACATATAGGTACAGTGTGGGTTGCCCACGAAAACTAGGTTTGATGTTCCTCATCTTGGACTCCCTAAAGGAAACAGTCCTGAACCTGTTCCTCTGTCTCTCCAGCCTTTTGTGGTTTTGCAGCATCAAGTGAAACGCTGAGTGACAAAGACAATCTGCTTCTGTAGGCTGAGGGCTTGTCTGTGCTGATGAAGGGTGGATGAAGGTGGTATGAAGGGTGGATGAAGGTGGTACAAACCAGTTCTTTTGCTTGTGAGGCCTTAGCCACAGGCATGATCTGTGTCACAGTATTTTGGTGCTGTCCTAGAAGGACATGGTGATGTTCTTAGCCTGCCAGGTGGCATCACTGTGCCTGCATCTGTGGCTGGCCTTGGCTCCTTCAAGCCCCATGAGTGGTCTGAGCCTAACTGGTTATGAAAATACCAATGATAATGCAGCTGATATGTAGTGAGATGGGGAGGATAGACTGCTTTCATGTCCTTTTCAGCCTAAGTATTGGAGAAGTAGGTTCTCCTCTGTCCCTTTCATATATACATGACATAAACCCACCTGTTAACCTGCTCTAAAAACATTTACTCGCAGTCACTGTGTCTCAATATAATTTAAAAAAACTTGGACAGCAGACATAAGGCATGGGGCTGAGACACAGAAATACAGATTTTATTTCCTGTGCTACCTTTGGTCTGCTGTATTAACGTTTTGCCTCTTCTCCCTTTCACCCCATGTCTACAATAGCTAGTGAGCACTTTGGAGCAAGGACCTTTCCTCCTTTTGTGATTTTAGACTTCTGAGATTTCCTAGCAAAGCCACACAGTGCAAAATCCCTGGGCATAGCCCCTAACTCACAAGTGCAATTGGGATTTTGGACAAGATACTTCTGATCGCTGTCTTCAGCCACTGAACTGGAGTCTCCTGCTCTTGCCCTGCCACCCTGCCAGCCAGACCTGCCTCTGGCAGTAAGGCCGAGCCCTGAAGGTTGGGGTTTGGGCTTCAGCACTTGGACCACCCGTCTTCCTCCACCACCCCCAGTGCATGCAGCCATTGCACACAGCACCCCACGCACAGGGCACGGGCTGTGGGTGGTACCTGCCTCCAGGTGTCTGTGGGTTTGGAAGGATGGGCTCAGCAGCACATGAAGCATTCAACAGGGATGCCCAGGCTCAGTGGCCTCCTCCTCCCCCTGGGAAGGAGGTGGGAGCCCCGACCTGCTGCCAGGTCCTTCATCCCTGCCTGAGTCCACAAGTGGGGATTGAGCCTTGCCCACCTCCACTCCCCCCCATACACTTTCTTGGTGCTTTACCAGATTCTGTTTTACCATTTAACTAAATAACAAATTTACCAATTACCCATGAACAAAGTCCCTATTAACAAAGCGATTAGGATAACAATTATCAGTTACATAGCAATTACCCATTTCAGTAGTAATTATGTAATTAGGTTACCAGCCACCACATTCTATAACCAAGGTAAAAATCATCACAAACCCTTTATTTTAAATTCCCAGATAAATGCAATGAAATATAGAACATAATGAAATACATATAAACAGTAAGCATGATGTTAGGCAAAAAGTGCATCTTTTTATTGTTATATTGTATTACATGTAGCAGCTAAAATTAAGCTGCTAATTTTGGAATTAAACATTTTATTTTTATCTAAATAAAATCTTCTGTAAGTTTGACTTTTTTTTTCCAAAACCAACACTTGAGAACATTATTCTGCAGGGAAATTGTTTCCCTTCAAGTCTTACATGGAGTGAGAAAAACTAAGATTTTTTTTCTAACAAATACCATACTCAATTTAAATAATCTTTTTTCCCTCCTAGCCATCTGATGAAGTCCTGAGCAATAACTAAAGTCCCATGCCAAAGTGTATTTCTGGTGTCAAATGAGACTTTCCAAAAGCATGGAATTTTAGCTCTTGATCCATGATGGAACCAGTAAGAGAAGCACTTGACAAAATCAAAGACAGACTTGGGACGGAAACACAGGAAAAGGTGGAAACTTCAGAAAATAAATTAAGCCAATATCCAAAGTAAGAGCCCTAAACCTCTCAGAACAGAGCTAGTAAAACTGCTGGTAGTTTCCCACAGAGACTGGTGAGGCATCTTGTGAAAACTAATGAAATTTGGGTTCGAGCATTAGGGATTCTCTGCCAAGGTTGAGCTTAGCAGCGTTGCCTTTAGTGGCATCACTGTCATCACTTCTGCCCAAGTACAGACGCTATTTCAGGTTGAAATACTCAGCAATTTATTGCCTGGGCTCTGGAGGAATGGGGTATCTTTAGGAGTTGAAGCTTGTTATCAGGTGTGGTTGATGTTGTATGTACACATATATGCATCTCTCTGAGGTGGGGAAGACAAAAGAGAAGGGAGAGTGTTTCAAGACCCAGAGGTTACCCGGGTGTGCCCAGGTCTGGGAAGGGGGCAGAGCCTTTAGGTCTATTACCTGAGTGGTCAAGGTCTGATTTGAGCTGTCAGTACAGGGTGTAGAGTCCCCACTGCATGGTGAGCACAGGGAGAGGAAAGGCTCCCTTCACCTCCACCCAGAGTGCCTGAAAGAGCTGATTACCCGTAAGGGAGCAAGCAGGAATGGGCTTGTTCCCCTGGGGACACCAAAGGAAACATCAGTAGACTTCTGTCATACATAAGCAGTGATTTAGTTTTCAGAAGCTTGGTTTTCAGGGAGGCAAAGAGCACTTCCCACAGCTGTGGAGTCCACCCTGCAGCCTGGTGCTTCTTTTGTATCAGCCTGTCTGGAAAAGCAGCTGTCACTACCGAAGGAGGTAAAATTTCACTGCACAGAACCTGGCATGGGTGATGGATGTCTGAAACCTGTGTCTAACACTCACAATGGGAAGAGAGATTCGACTCTGCTTTCACACACTGTTGCATGAATAGAAAAATTGATAAACTGGGTCTTCAAAGCAGGACTGCAAAAAGTCAGGCTAAACTCTCTTCTCAATGCTGGTACAGGGCAGAAAATGATCCTTTTCCAAAATGGATGATGATACTCACCACCTTATGGAAAACACCCACACTGAGTAGAAGGAACAAACCTGGAGCTGCGAATGTTTTTTCTACCTTCAAAACACATTTCTCACATCTGAATAGCTGAGCTGCAGCAATGGGAGCATGGCTACTGAGTGCAGTCAGGAGCAGGGAGCATAAATAGTGGATCCAGGCTCAAACCAAGCAGTTAAGCCAGACACAGTAATGAAGCCAAAGGCGATGGGGTCCAAAACTAACTCATCTGCCTAATTGGCCTCTGCTGGAGACAGTGTCTGGGGAATATGCACCTGTCCAAAAAACGAGATGCCTGTGTTGGAAAGCTGAATCTCTGGAATTCAGGGAAGAAGTGCGGAAAGCCAAGAGAGCAGTGTGGATTTCATCTTGGCTATCAGCTGGAAGTATCAGCCTTGGAACGTGTCTTACAAGATCAGGCTGTGGAAATTCCCTTTATGGATATGGCCCACATGAAATAAATCAATTCCAGGCAGTTGGCTTGGACCAAACACTGGCAAAACCCCATAATAAAAACACTATGTCGTGGCAGGAAAAAAATATATTAAAAAAAAAAAAAGAAAGAATAGCAGTAACAAAACATGAAGCTACAGATGTAGTAAAATCTGTTTAAGAAAAGTTAGGAAAGAATGTTTCCTAGGGTATAAAATTGTTGAGAACTTTTTTCCTATCAGTAACAAAAAGCAAACACACACACAGCAACATAAAAGAGGCTGAGTGGGACCAGAAACACCCACCCCACAGACATACAGTTTTATATGATTTCATAGGATTTTTGCTTCTATAACAAAATGCTTTAAAGTTCTGAATGTATCTGCAGCACCAGTTTCCAGTCATTTTGATTTGCAGACTCCAGAGGTTTTTCCAGTGAATGTGTGGACCAAGTACAGCAAGCCAAAGCCCACCACCAGTGTTTGCTTCTCCATAGCTGCCTGTCCTGAACCCCTGTACACCAGAGCTCTACAGGACATGGACTGAACACCACTGGGCCATGTGGTGGGCAAATCCCTCCTTCTTGTGTCTTCTGAAGTTTGGTGGCCTGCAGAAGGCACCATGGTCCAGAAGCTACCGTGGCACCCCTCTGCTTACTGTCTACCACTTGAGGAAGCAGCAGGGGCTCAGGGCTTGGTGGATTTTCAGGATGAGCATGTTAGCACTAAACACTGAAGGAATTTGTCAGGGATTATTGACACAACAGTGACACAACCCTGAGGGCTACAGCTGTGGCTTGTCAGTCCTGATGTTGTCCAAGTGGGCCCTGGGAGGGATCCTGGAGAGGCATCAGGATGTCTTGGCCCTCCTCTCTGTCCTGGGCTTTAGTAAAGGGCTGACATGCTGGAAGAGAGCTGCCAAGAAATGCATGACCACTGTCAAAAACCTGCTGCAGACCAAGCCTGCCAAGCCAGCAAACAGTTCAAGTCCCATATGTGCCTCTCTGGAGTAACCTTCCTTCCCAAAGGGCCAGATGGGGGTCAGCTTGCCTCCACCTCCGGGTGCACAGTGTGGCCATGAGGGTGGACGCAGAGGCTGTAGCAGCTATTTCTGCCTGCAAAGTGCACACCCAATGAGTTCACTGGCAGCTCCAACCCCCCTAAATAAATAAATGAATAAATAATAACAGCAAACAGGCACACCAACAGTGCCCCAGCTGGAAGCGTACTGGCCCTGCTTGAAGTAACAGCATGCAAAGGAAGGTCTTCCATTCTTCTGAGAGGCAATCCACAAAAACACGATAGAAATAGTGATGAAAGAGCTAGGCCAGCAAGGACTTGGTTTCCAACCTCTTCTCTGAAGGCCTAGGGCTGGAATAACACAGGTTGCACTCAGGTACCTTCACAGCTGCATGTGGGAAGCTTGCTCAAGACCTGTCTGAGTCTGTCCTGGCACAACTCCTCATTTCTTGCTTTCGTGAGTGAAAAATATCTCTGTTTAGGCTCTGTATGCACAACAGTATAATAAAAAGAAACAATTTTCATACGCTCTTCAGGACCGCATCTGTGCTCAGCACCTCAGATCCAGGGTTGTTTTTGCCATCCTGTCTTTGCAGCTCCAGTAAGGCAGCACTGTTGATAATAACTAAAGTGTCTTTGATCTGCTCTCCTGGAAGCTCCACCTTGCTTCTCTGAGGGTTAAGATTCCCAGAATAGAGATAGTCAATGTAATTTTCAGGCTTGCTGGAAACAATATTGCTGAGCATCATGGAGAAGAGAAGAAATCCAAAAAACCCAACAATGATGAGGATATAAAATGAAGCCATTATCTCCTCTTGCATTTCCAAGGCTGGATTGCTGAAGTTATTGAACCGAAGGGTCTTCTTTTGTTCCACAAACATGTGGAGTAGATTTGGCATGACCGAACTGCTGTTTGTCTGGTTGCCGAGAGCCATCTTACTCTTCCACTCTGGCTGCAAAAGCTAAGGAAAACAAAGCAAAACAGAAGAACCAACTTAGCTGGTGAATGCACACCTGTCCTTTCGAGTCTTCTAGCTCAGGTCCTTCCCACTGTCTCCTCTCCTCTGCTGTGTAGCTAACTGGACTGGGCTATTCTCTAGCTGTGTGTCTTGCACACAGAGAGCCACAGTGAACATCGGTGACAAGTTAGCACAAGAATTCAGAGAATCAAGAGCTGTTGCTCTCTGCATGGAAGATGTGTGTGTACATGCACAGGCACATAATACTCCCTTTGTCTGACTTTGTTTTGCTTCTGACGTAGCATCAAAATCAGGACACAGGAATAACGCTGACAATTCCAGCAACTATCTCAATGGAAACAGAATGACGTGTTCTTAGGTACCAGTATATTCAAACAGTAACACTGCTAAGGGGAAAGGAGAAAAATACTGGTGTTATAGCCCTGGCTCCTGAGTGGAAGGGCTGTTTGCCCTAAATAATCCACAGTAAAACTTGCTGTGGGAAGGAACTAAAGGAATCCAAACTGATTTTGGATTGTTATCTTGCTGAGAAGGAAACTTGAGAGATAAATTATTTTCTGCCAAATTATGTTTCTTCAGGTTGTCTCCTTTTTCTTTATGAGCTTTTTTTCAAAGACATTTTTAGCACAAAAGACACATAAATCGTTGCCTCTAAGCAAACCACTAAATACTTCCATTCTGAAAAATCTCAAGAGAAGAAGTTTTGATTCCATCTGCCCATCATACACCCCCAAAAATAAGCTTTTTCTTTTGGCAGGAACAATTTTCCAATTTTGATATGAATCTATGTGTAATTTTTGGTTATCTGAAATCCTCTTCTTTGGGAAGTGTGATAATCTTAGAAAAGCTTTGTGCAAATCTTCCCATGAGGTCTTGCCCAGATGTATATAGAATCCAAGAGTTTCATCCCAAAAATGCAACTTTTGCTAATTTTAAGTAATTCACTTCCCTTGTTGCAGTTTTCTTGCTTTTCAGCCAGTGCTGTTTAACCTGTTCCAAAGGGTCTGTACAAACTGAGGCTGCCACCCCACATATTCCAGAAAAGCTCTGGTGATTCAGAATACCTGCAGATTTGACAATTCCCTTAAATCTTATACAAGAAACCATTAAAAAAGATAGATATGAATAACAGAATAAAAATCTCTGAAAGATGGAGACTAGAGAAAGCTCCCTCAGAGCAGCTCTGCCTGCCAGTCACCCCACAGACCTTTGGCAGTACTAAAATTAGGGTTGCCCTTGGAAAAGACAGTGGTCTGAACCCCAGGTCAGAGCAGCCAACGTCCCCAGCTGGCAGCTTCCTTCCCTTTCTCATCCTGCTTGTGGGCACTGGTGGCAGGAGATGTTTTATCTCCCCTCCTCATGCCTGACACAGGGCTGTTCACTACTCCTGACTCAGGAAACTCAGGCATTTCCTCTCCAGTCCAGCTAGGATGAGCCCATCACTGGTCCATTGAAGTGCCAATTGGGTGTCTGAAATTGCCTGAACATCCTGGGTGATGAAGATTAGCTATTCCTGGTTAGGTTTCCTCCTTCTTGCAACTACTACCTTTTAATGGACATGTTTACTTTGCTGACTGGGTTGTGACTGGTCTGCCTGGAATCTATTAATAGCCAAATAGCCACAACAGGCGGCTTCTACAGGACCCATTCACAGAGGCATGCAGAGATTTACAACGACAGCATGGGACCTGGAGATGTACCAGGGGAATGTAACGAATTGCAGCAACGGTGGTTGTGTGGTACCACACAGTTCAGGTAGATTATATCTTTTAGCTAACCAGGGTTTTTTGGTCTATACAGAAAAATAGAAAGGCAAGATTCCTACCAGACTCCAAGCCACATACAAGTAAACTGCCCGTAGATTACAGAACTCCTCTCCGCCCCAGCCCAATCTGGCGACATCTACTTGACTGCAGTAGAAATCAGTGATCACAATACTCTGCAGAAGTGAAACCTGTCTTGGTGTTCCCCTTTCAGAGGGCACAATGTGAAAAAAGTGATCTATACCTTGGGAACACTAGGTGAAAGTTTTATTCTGAAAAAGATTTACTGAAGGTAAATTGACTTTCTGATAATAAGATTTTCTCTGTTGTTCCCCAAGCCCACATTTCCTTTCTCTGACTCTCCAGCTTGTTCTGCTATACTGGCTGCCCTGGATTTTGTGGCTAATGCCATGATGAACTACAACACATTCAGAGGACCGAAGTTCAGAGATATCCAGTGGTCCTTATTCTTCTTGATAGATGGACTTCCTAACTTTCTGCAATCCCACTGCAAGAAAACCCAAACAACCCACCCTCTGCCCACCCCCAGACTATCCTGTACCCAGTTGCCACAACTATACTAATTCACCATCATATAAAAGTGATGCTAAGCTTTGAATGCTCTTATCCATGTTTATTACTTCCAGTGCCTACTGCTGCCTGCATTTTGTGGAGGGACTTCTTCTGCACTCATTGTATTGCTTTATGGGTCACATCATACTCTTCTCCAGACACCTGGAGACAGGACAGCAGCTAGATGGACCATTCCTTTCATGTTTGGAAAGATGATGTGCAGTTGGGAACGACAGCTCCACACTGCCCTTTGGGGTCTTTTGGCATGGGCTCCCCAACTCCTGCCACCACTGGGGTGAGGCTGGTCCTTCAGCGATGTGTACAAATTGCTCGGTTTTTAAAATTTAATACAAAATCACAGTGTTTTGATGCACAGTTCATCAGACACTGCTTTCTAAGGAATATAGTGCTTTCTGCTCTAGAACAGTGAAACTAGTTAAATGTTGGACTGGCACTTAAAATATCTGCAAGTGTGAGTATCGCTGAGCTATGTGCCTCTTCACTACATTAACATCCTGTCTTTGTAGAAAGCATTGGGGGAAGGTAGGGAGGGAATATACATTTATGCTTTTCGAACAGTTTTCCCTCCCGTACAAAATACAACAGAAAAACAACGGGACAGGTACCAATCCCCAGAAAACAGTAATGACAGGCCTGAGGCAAATGACATAACAAGCCAAAGAGGCAGAGTATCACCCATTAACTTCAACGCTGGCTATTTCTCCTTAGGCCAGGCATACAACACACTGGGGATTTTTGACTGGCAGGCTGCAGGGGTCAAGCACAGCACCACTGAAAGGCAGAACTTGAGTATCCACCCCAAAATGAGTTAAATAAGAAATTTAAGGTAGGGTTTGCCTTTCATGGCAACTAGGAGAAGGATTAGTGGCTGCTGTAGTGCTACACCAGGCCTCTATGAGAAAGAAAACAGGCTCCAGATGGCTTTGTATAAATAAGGCTCTGTGTCATTTGTCTGTGTTTACATGCACACTCACCCCCATACACAATGCTGGAAAGGTACTGGGATGCCACATCAACACCCCTCCAGGCTTCAAACATCTGTATTGCTACTTTTTCCTCATCATCGTATTAGATATACAGGTTAGAAATCAGCCTTTTTTTTCCCATGGTGGGACTCATCCTCTTTCTACTCACTCCCCCTCTCCACTACTTTTCCACAGCATTTTGACTATTTTCTGTGTATGTGCAAAGGTATCCCCACACCCATCAACTAGAGATATGCATCACTGTCACCTGTCTCATAAACAGGCATAAATTCATACACACAGATACGTGTGCACAAGAGACTCTCCCTAAACACACAAACACATGCTAAAATACACAACCACCTACACAGCTACATGCCTTATCTAGCTAATTAAAAAAAAAATAAATTACTAGTAGCTTGAGTGTTAAACAGACCTGATTTACAGAGAATGGTACTTAAGGAAAAAAAAATCCAGTAAAGGTATCCAAAATAATGAAAATTTTGAAATGAAAATTTAGACCAGTGCCTACTTATCAATATGTAGAGGAAGCTGTATATACCCCAGGCACCATAACAACAGCTATGAAACATTGTACCTATTCCAACAGCTTACTTACATGCAGACCTGGCTCTGTCCTGGGAGCAGCACCTCCTTCAGCTGTCAGGCTTGCTCCCAGTTGACCAATGCATTTAACTATTTAAGAAGCACAGGAGAGGAGTGGCTTCTGCTTCTCTCCTCTAGCAAGTAATCACAAGCACATTATGCATGAGGGAGTGTCGGCAAAGCAATGTGGTAACAGGATACTACAGGCCCATGAGGCTCATACTACATGGGGACTCCAGGCAAGTGACCATAGTATGTTCCCTTATAGTGCAGGGGATGAGAATAACATGGATGAGCCTCAATACTGGGCAAATTAAAGTATAAAGGCTGCCCTGGGCAGGGAGGTGGCTATTGCTGCTCTCCTGTGAGAGCAGATTGTGGGTTTGCGGTGAGTTTTGGTTATTCATCATAGAACTGTCATTTTTAAAGTCAGCAACTCTCAGAAGTGGGAAAGCAAACAATAGTGTCCTAGTTCTCCCCAGATGCGTTTGGCTGATGCCACCTCATCACGCCAAAGAGGCTGCACAGCTGTGCCTGCTCGCTCAGTGTACACCTATATCCCCGCTTGTCCTGCTTTACCCTTCTGGTGAAAGGATGGGGAAAGAAAGTAGCCAGGAATAGGAAAGAGGATGCTGGATGAAGCAACCTTGCTATCTTTCATCTCACATCCTCCTGCTCCAGCCTCATATCCTGTTCTGCCAGCTGGGCATGGGTGTTTTATTCCCTTCATACACCCTCTGCATGGCAAAACAGCACGAGTTACACCCCTTCACAGCCAAGTCCCCTTTCAGGATCAACACATAACACTAGCCACAGCTTGCAACATCTCTAATTTAACTCTGACTTTGCTGTGCGAGCCACAGATGACTGCTGTTGTGGGGCTACTTTGTGCAGCCAGAACAAGTGAAGGCAGCTGAGGGAGGCGGAGAGATCACGATAAAGCCAGCTGGTTTTCCTTCCTTGGAAAGCACGAGGGAGGAGAATTGTGAAAGGCGAGGGAAGCAGAGCCCCACGACAGCAGGGTACGTCTGCCTTTGGGAAGCGGCAGCAGCTATTGCTATTAAATTGCGGTCAGACAGATTCATAAATCTTGCTGTGGGAGCTGGTTCAAACTACTATTTTTTTTCACATGCCTAATCTTCACTGAGTAACACGCAGTGGTTTGAAAGTATCAGCAGCTTGTCAGACAAGCTGCACCTTTGTCTAACAAATGGAGAAACAAGAAGAAAGCCAGAAGCAGGGAGCTACTGGTTGGAGGAAAGGAAGCCTGAGGACTCCCAGGCAGCAAGGACAATGGGGAAAGACAGGCTTGGTAAACTCCCTCATGTGCCTTCCCCCATTTGTGTATAACCCCCACTGCTGCCAGACCACCGGAGCTGTTTTACAGCTAACCTCCAGCTCTTGGAGGAAAACGTGGTGCTAGCAGTATTACTGGTTTAAAGCCACCATCCCTCCAAGAGCCAAAACCCAGCAGAGAGCATGAAACTCCAGCAGGCCTGTCTGTCCGGTCCTGCACCAGGCAGAGACGGAGACCAGGGCTGGCTGTGAATGAGCTGGCAGGACATGGTGCAGAGCTGGGCGGAGGTGCCGGCAAGGGCCAGGGAGCAACGTGGCTGGGTCTGCGCAGCCCTACAGCACAACTAATTAGCTGGCTTCTCTGCAGGGCTTGTCAGATTGGATCCAGCACTATCGTGCTTTCTTGTTTCCAGTTTCAGAGGAAGCATGGTCACGGCTAGGGAAAGGTGAGTCTCACACTTTGTTCTTTTGCCCCATCAAGCATAGCTCCTTTGTGTCTCTTGTCCCCATCCCTCTACCTACTAGAGTGTGGAGATGGAAGACCCACCTGTTTTCATACCTGTTCCCTAGATTTGATGGTCCTCTTTCTTGGAAACTAAAACATGGAAATGTAAAAGCATAAACACTGATAACAAACCCATTAGTGATGATGGCCATCTGATCACCTGCTCAGTGTGGGAGTATGAGCAACGCAGGTTGACATGTACACCAAAAGTGGGATTTGTTTCACTGCCTGGAACTCTATGGGAGCAACCCTGCTCAATGAGGAGAGAGAGAGAACTGAAAAGTCCATCTCTCAGCACGACATGCCCTCAAGAGGAGCTTGCTTTCTAATGACTGTGATTAGTGTCAGCCTCTAACCTGACAACAGTAAAAGTGCTGTGAGATGGACTGCCCCCTCAGCGATACCAAGGCAAAGGATGTAGGATTCCTACTTGTCCTTCCCAAGGCAGGGCAGCAAAGATCCCACGTCACACAGAGAAAGCATCCAGATACCATTCCAAATAACAAGAATGAAGGAGCTGTGGTGGCATAAGAAGTCCAAGCAGGAGGGAGGGCAGAAATTATGGGAGTGCATCACAGGACTGGATCCCATTGCAGTGTGGATGGAGGGAAGCACACAGCCACAACCATGTCCCTTGACCAGGAACAAGCACTCAGCACCTGCCTAATGGTGACAGCTTCCTTCCTCCACCCACAGCCCTGGAAGTCTGTGGCAGGTGACACCTTTCTTTTAAAAAGGAATGAAGGATGAGGGAATGGGTTTGGAGCATGAACATTAACAGCAGGACCAGAAGAAGTAATTCTGAATGTCTTTCCAAGAAGCCATATGGATTCCAGAATAATCTAGGAAGTTTCAATCAGCTTTATAGGAGATAGGCCAGGGCACATCAGCTGCAGATCTTATTCTCTTACTACTGAAGTTTCTTTTTTAAAAAAAAGATAGCATAAGGAAACAATACACATCAGCAAGGCTGGTTTAGTCATATTTTTGCACAAATGTTGGATTTTAGAGCGTTGCCAACTCTATAGTGAAAATCAAAGCCCTGGAGGGGGTCTTAGGGGCTGGTAGAAGTTGAACTAGTCTCTGTGCTTCCCCTGTTCCAGCACCAAAGACACCAGGAAGCATGTGCAGGACATAAACAAGACAGGTATACATGTCTTTAAAATCGTGTGGGTGTGAATGAGCCAGGAACAGAAGATTCATTGTACTACTGAAGCGCTCAGACAAGCCCAGATGAGCTTTAGACTTGAAGCACTTCCCATTCACACTTTCCTCTGCAGCGTGCTAGCTTGTTTTCCATGCTCTCACCCCTATGGGGTATAAGGTGGATCATGTCTTCAAGCGACATTTCCTGTTGAGCCAGGGCGACCTGCCTGCCTCTGAGGAAGTGGGATGAAGGAATGTCTGGATCTAAGATGAGTGACAGAGCATTCCTCACGTGGTGAAGTCCTGCAAACAGACCACACCTGTCATCAGGGACAGTGGGGTACTGAGGACCTCAACCCCATGTGGTTCCTTGCACACTAGCCCTGTGACTTCCTGAAAAAAAATCTAGGTCATGACATGACAGGCATTTACTCCAGGAATGAACCATCCCCAAGACAGGGATGCTGAGGCATGCCCCTTCCCCAGCTATCCCCCTGGGCTTGCTGTTGGCTGGATGGTCTCACCGTGTCTCAGAGGCAGGCCTGGCTTGCTGACGAGGCAGGGGCACAGTGCCCAGAAGGGTGGCACGCTGCTGCAGACCTGCTCTGCAGAGAACTGGAGTAGCCAGCACTGGAGGAGAAAGATGCTGAGTTTGCAGAAAGTTAGGCAAGAGCTGGCGAGGATTTGTTAGAGTACTGAGCTATTTTATATAGAAGCTCTCTTCCTAGGACCCTGGTTGGGCAGGGCAATAATCTGCCGTGTCCTTCTCCCACCTTCCTCTCAGTGGTGGCTGGGTGATCTGAGATGGGGCACTCACTTGCCATGGCTGAGGGTGAGGGCTGCAGATAATGGCCTCAGTGCAAGGCAGCGCACATTGCCTCTCACGCAGGTCAGACCATGTCACGAATCACATTGCCCAAGTTTCTGCAGCTGAGAATGAGCCAGAGCTTTCATTTTGCTGTTGCAATAGCAAGCCTTGGGCTAGTCTTGGTTATCTGGTGACCCGTTTCTTTCTCTCTCCATGCTCAAGTGTAGGTGTGAGAAAAAGCTTGTCTGAATCTTTGAGTATTTATGCAAAGCACTGTTGGAGCCCTGATTGTACACTGGGCTAAGTGGAAAGAGCACATTGCTCCTACATCTGGTCAGGGGTCCCTGCTCCATGCCCATTGCAGTCACATGGCTTGCTCCTTCTTAATTGATTTTTCCTACAGAGCCTTTAGATATTCCCAGTGCTCCTCCTCAGCAATAGGGAAATAGCTACTTGCACTCTTGAGTACATCAGGTGAAAGAAAAGAGCTTCTGCCTTCTGTGAGATATGCAGTGTGAATCACATGGCAAAAACCATGTTATTAGACATTGTATTATGAGTGATTCTGATGATAAAATTCTCAGGCAGTTAAGTTTAGGCTCTTTGCTTCCTTCTTCCTTTTTTTCTAGCTTTTCTAACATTTATTGGCTGATCCTTCTAAATGCATTTTGCTTTCTCAGTACTCCAATGTAGCAGACCTCCCCAGTTTTTGCTGCTCTCCTACCATTCTCAGACTCCCCCTTTTCCAGGAAATTTCATTTTCTAATGTTGTCTGAGTGCTACTGTGACCCCACATCACTGGAAGGCAGCTGTGGCAGTCAGAGCTGGTGGGACCCATCCTCTCATGACAGAGTGTGCTTCAGGCAAAGACATTGCCAAGCGCTGCCAACTCATCTGTGCTCCATTACTTGATCCATTTCACATGTGGGCTCTGTGCAGATGTAACCGCTTCAGAAGCTGGTTTTCTCAGAAGAACCACATCCAGGTTTTGCTGCTTTTGATTCACCTACTGACAGTAAAATTCTGGGTATTTAATCATACCTGTGAAGCAAAAAAGATACACATTTATTATGGTCCAATGTTCACGTTTTTGGCTCCTGTCCAAAACACAAGGTAATACAATTTGAGTAATATCACCTTCAGGACAGCAATAAAAGCAATTACCACTCCCATCCTGTAGTTCACATCCTGTTTCCACCACAGGCTATATGTTAAGGAGATCTTGCTGAGGATGACACCACCCTGGATAACCTGAGCCAGCCCGCGGCAGTGGCTGCTGGCTGATGGTGACACCAGAGGATGAGAGGTGCCCTCCCCACAGGAGGAGGTGAGCTAGAGTAGGAAAACCAAGCACAGCAGGACTCTGAAGACTGGCATCATCTGTGTTGAATACTAAAATTATCCGTGAAACTTTGCAAAGACCTTTTTTTCTCCCGTATTTCACACCTGATTGCAGTCAGACATCAGAGTAGGTGGAAGAGGAGGGCACAGAGAGGGCTAACACTATTGGAGAAGAAGTCATGCCTGCTGCCCTGTGGCTGCAGAGATGCAGCTGCGGTGGGGTGGTTACCCTTCGGGGTGTTATTTCTGGACCATCACTGTGATGAGCTTCTCAGACACTGACCTTGAGTTGGACAACTCTAAAACTGTAAGCTGGGCAGCTGGGAACAGCCATCCAGGATCTGCCTGTGACATCCCAAAAATGGAAGAAGGAGGTGTCAGCAGAAGAGGAGTATTTGTGTAGGGCCGTGATCTAGGGAGGCACCTGGATACAGCCATACACGATGGCAGTGGGCCAGGCAGTTTGACAGGTTGTCCCATGTTGTCCCTGCCACCATAATTGCCTGTTTCCTCTTCCCCCTCCCATGAAGATTTCCAGATAAAACGCGTAGCCTGAACCACCTGCACTGGGGTTTAGCACATTTCCTCAGAGCAGGCCGGGAGCATGCACTGGTATCAGTTTATATCATATAACACCGTTCTTCAGAGCAGACCAGACTATTTTCCTCACCAACACATGCTGGGATGTGGTGATGGCCTATACTATGGGTTGGTGCCCTTTTCTTTGGCACTGATGAGTCCCAATCAGAGATCCTGTTCGCGCTGCTGTCAATGACAGCACTGTTGTCAGCAGAAATATTATAATTTCCCCTACCCCTGCCCAAGCCTAGCCAGGGGGCTCTCCATGGAGAAGGGTTGCCTCACATAGCCAGCGTGGACATAGTCATGTTCCCCTGGAAGGACATGGAAAATGAGAGAAAAACAGGTCAGAAATCTGAGCGCGGGTAGTCTGCCCTTGAGATACTTGGTGACAGCTTCAAAGGGCCTGGCATTTCAGTGCCTTCTGTGAATGAAAATAAGGAGCAACATGCACATAGAGAAATCCATAAAAGACTGTATGATGTGCACATGTTGGATTAAATAATTTGTTGTAAACTGTATTCTACAGTGAGCTAGCCAATACCTCTGGAAATTTGGATTAGCATGAGCCAGTATGTTTCTCATCTGTTTACCTTTATTCAAATGCATTTTATTCTGTTATAATCCCTTTCTCAAGGCCAGAATTTGGATGGAAAGACTATTGGGTTGTTGCTGTTAANGGGGGGGGGGTTATGGAGGGAGAAAATAAAGAGAAGCACAGCAGAGGGTTAATTTTAGGTGGCAGTTCTGCCATGGGCTTCCTGAAGGTAAATCTCTGTGGCTCCTTGGCTGTCAGAGGGTCCCTAACTGAGCTAGACTGTTTATTAGTGCACCATAACTCTTGCATATTAAGGTGAAAAATAATAAAAGGATAGAAAGAATTTGATGCTTTATTCCTCTGCTCTCTGCATGCAGCTCAGGGTCAGATCCACCCCTGTGGCCTCAGGAACTGTACTGCTGGGGTAAAGCTGCAGAGGCACCTGCAGGGCAAGTTTGCCTCAAGCAGCCCAGAGAAGAGCCCACCTTGGCTGCAGGTGCAGAGTTGGTATGAGATTATTGTTTGCACTCTTTTCCCAGATGCATTTTGATTGTTAGGTGGGAAGCTGATAATAAAGGCTTAAGAAAATATTACCAGGGCAAAAAGTCCGATCAGATTGGAGGTCCCTAATCCTGCTGTTGCCATGGGTCTGAATAAAGACCACAGGCTTGAGGCTTATGTGCACAACAGTGAACCAGAACAGCTGCTGAATCAACTGTTTCCCTGATAAATTACCCTGTTGCTCGAAGCTGGAGGTCACAAGGAAAAAGGAAATCGGAGCTCAGACTTTGGGAACAATGTGTTAGATCCTGCACTGATACGGCCCCTTTCAGCTGAGGCAGAAGGGTTATGCTCCTTTCTGCTATGCTAGGACTTTTGGACGTGTGGGGGAGGCTAGGAAGGGAGGTCTGAAGGTCTGGGGTTGCGGCTTGGAGGGAATCCTGGAGTGGGGTGAATATTGCAGTTGGGAGGGGCAGAAGAGATACTGCTGATGGGGCTGTGCCAAATGAGCATTACCTCCCCAGCAGGTAAGTGTGCTGTGCTGAACAACAGCTACCAATCAATCCCTGATCCTCAGGATTAAATCAGAATGAATGCTCACAGCTGGGCTAATGAGCTATGCTTTTCTTGTATAAAAGTATAAAAGCTACCACATCTAGAAAAAAAATCAGAGCTTTCATATACTGAGGAACCAGTTGCTGGATGGTGGTCAAAATCAGAGTGCATTTCTGTGAAGGTCATCTGTGTTTCGGGTTGAGTGGTGTACCTGGTGTACAACTGCTATCACTCTCATCAGACCAATACTGAACTAAACGTTTTTTAGAGCAAGTGCTTTGATATTAAGGTGTCACATTTTATTTTGCCTGCCTCTTGGTCTTGGAAGGTCAGTGGCCCCTGGTCCCATGTGTGGATTTTGTGGACAGAGCAGAGGAATTATTTTGGTGAGCCTGAGCTTGCCTGTGAAAATAACTTGCTGTAGCTCAACCAGAAGCTCTGTCCCTGCCTGGAGGAAATATTGCATTAGAGTCTTTGGCCTTTCTTCTGCTAAATCAGATCAGATGGTCACAATGTTCACTTCTGGCTGTAGCATCCATGCATTTTCCATCAATACTTATGTACATCTTCCCTTTTCTTTGATCTGAAGGACACTTGTGAGTGCAGTTGAAAGCTGGCTTTAGAAACAACTATCCTTGCAAGCCCTGCCCTAGAACTACTGAGAATTAAGTACTTTGCTTGCCTATTTCGGCATGGTATGGGCCTTTGCTTATTGCCATTTGAAGGCAGTTGACTGGTTGAATGTGTCTATGAAAGCAGCCGCACAGACATGTGCCCATCTCACTTGTGAGAAACAGTGTGACCCTTCTCAGCCTCTTCTGCCAAGCAATCGTGTTTGTGCTGGTCCCTTGAGCAATTTCTTGAGAAAAGCTTTGTGGAGGTTTCACATGTGTAGCTGATGGCTCCAGCTGGATAAGGAGATTAGGGAGTGGGTTTGGCACGGTGATAACAATGTGTAAAAATGAAACAGGATGCCTTAGAAATATTATATAAGATAATTCCAGTTATCAGCCGTGAAGAATGTTCTGCTTGCTTCTGATTGCTCATATCTTCTATTTTTATCGGTTTCCTTCTGCTTGTCTTTGTGCACGTTTCCCAGTGTAGCAGGTCTGACCCAACCAACTGCAAATAAAGATAACACTGATAACTATAAGGAGGGGGGACTCACTTCAGACTTGCACACTCAGGCTGCCTTTGACTGTAAAGTATTTTCCAGATGGACTACTTAATACTAAGGATTTGATCTCTCCTACCTGCAGCTCTAAGGATTTCTGCTGAGTATAATGAAAAGCCAGCTGCTGCAGATGCAAATTCTCCAGGAGATGGCAAATAAGAATCAGGACCTGAAGCTCTGGTGAGAGGGGAGGGGAGGTTTTGCAGTGAAGGCAAAGGATGAACTCTGAGTTTGGGTTTCCCACAGGAAGGCTGTGCACATCAGGCTACAGATCAGTGCAGACTTGCTTCCCTGGGCTTGGTGCTGCCTGGATGTAAACCACTTCTAGTCACTGCTTAGGGCACATTGGTCTCAACCTCAGCACTGCACCCATGCTTTCTTACAGCTTGGGCCACCCATAGGCTGTGTGAGACCATTCAGACGTATCCTCAGGTAAACATACTCCCACTCTGGCAAATGAGTGTGTGCTGCCAGAGAAGGGTAGCTGCTGCGTGCTGCACCCTGCTCCATCCATGGCTGGGGAGGTCTTCTCCAGTAGAGGCATTGCAGATGATGTTCCTGCAACAGCTTTATAGGCATAGCCCAAGGAGACATGCTTTAAATTTGCTGCAGCAGTCACAGAGTTGCCCAGAGTCTGGGCAACCCAGACAGGTTTCCAGGGCAGGCAGGAAAGGGGAGAAAACAGAGACCTCATCTTCCTGTGAGTCAGTGGCCACACAGCCTAGTGAAAAACTGCCCTGGAGCTTCTTTCTGAAAGCATGAGGACTGACTTTCCCCTCCAAAAGGTACGACACAGGATCTTGTTCTTATCTGTGATGTACTACAGTTAATAATAAATATTTTATTTGTGTGGTTTTGTACCACACAACTTCCAGGTTAGTCTGAAACTGTACAAAACAGAACCTCTCAAAATATACACAGGAGAGAACCTGCTATATTGGGCTTTGATTTTGCTTGAGACCTTTGTGCATTACCACCACATTGCTGATAACAATGTAGGGCTTAAATTCAAAATATCATTTGTCTATGATGCTGGCATTTCTATATAATGTGATTTCTATTATAAAAAACATAAATAGACAGAAAGCAATACCTGTGCCTGGAGGTATGCTCATGAGGTCAACTGCCAGCAAGGCTACTGACTAGAATAAGCCACAGCTGATGAAGCCATGGACTTTAGCTATAGGGGACCAGAGAAAAATAAACTTCTAACAGTCTCCCTGGTTATTTTACATCTCCTGAGCAAAAGACTTTTAAAGTCTGAGACAAAGGAAGTGCAACACTTGCCTAAGGAGTTTAAGATTCTTCAGTCTCCCCAACAAGCAGGAAATGGGAAAACATGAGCTCTGTGTGATGTTAATTATATGACAGGTTTGTTGCTGGCCTTTGGTCTACAGCAAAGATGATGAGCCAGTGAACTAATCATACATTTCTAGGCACTCCTTGGCCAGTAAATGCTCTTTCTTTTATTACATGAAGTCAGAGATGGGTCCCGTGTCAGCCACCCTGCATGAGTCAGTAGTAATGACAGAGGAAGTGGGAGTGGTGTTTACAAGCCCTGGAGGATGCTCAGCAATGCAGACTGAACCTTGGCTCACACTTTACATCTCCAAACTGTTATTACATAATCCAGAGCTATATGGAAAGGGATTTCAGAGTCTTTTTCAAGGGGTACACACGAAGAGAGCTGGCTGAGCTGAAACCTTACAATCTCACGATAGGTACTCATACCTCTCTTGTGGTGAGAACGATCCTTTCTAGCCTTAAAAAATCTCATCAATAGAGCATCCCATTAGGACTAGCTACCCAACCAATGCCTTGTGCAGGGCCTCTGGGCTCCAGGTGGGCACAAGACCTTCCTCTCTTGATGGGGGGACTACTAACCCACAGCTATTTCTCCCCTTTTGCCAGGCCCGGGGTAATTTCTCAGGGGGGTGCAACAAAACCCAAGCCCCCATGGGGCAGGTGCTGTTGGGGCTGCAGTGGAAAGCTGTGTGCAACGCGTGCCTGAAGGCTGCAGCTGGGATCACTGTACCGAGTACCCGAGCCAAGGTTGCTCGGGGTATTGCAACTCCTGGGAGTTTACTTGAGGTGAGGAATTTGCTCCTGACATTTTGATATTTCTCCAGATCTAGGTGTAGCGAGAGATATCCCAGCACCCAGGCCTGGCCCTGGTTAATAGGGTGTAGAAAGGGGACGGGTGAGTGGGTGCCCATCAGGTAGTACTAGCACTCTTTCTGTGAGCTTGTGAAACAGCTTAGGAGAAAAAAAAAAAAAAAATCTGAGGCCACAAGTGCAGTTTGTAATTTGTATTTTATTTCTTTGTACAAGTGAAAAAAATAGGGGAAATAGAACTACAAGACTGAAAGGTAATATGAAAGCCCGCAGTGAGGGTCCACAACTGCCACTGAAGGGTGATCTGTAGCCTGGTAGCACAGGAAAGTGTTATGACTAAGGCACAGTGGTGCCCTTCTTTTTTAAATAAATAAGATGTCAGAGCTGAAAAAAAAAAAGTGGAAGCCAACTAATGCTGAAAATCACCCTTGTCACAAATAACTTCACTGGAGCTATTAAAATAAGGTGACCAGCAAGTGCCTAGACCCAAAATACCTGAAAACCTCTGTGGTGCAGGGGGAGCTGGAGGGGAAGCCTTTTTGACAAACTTAATGTTCAAAGGTTTTAATGTAATTAAAGGCCATTTTTGATGCAAGTTTAAATGCTGCCAGCAATGCTGCATGGGCCTGCCTCTGGAGAACCAGCAAACGAGAGCATTTGCACTCTCACAGAAGGGAGGGAAATGCAAGGAATAAACAGACTGCATGGTGAGATCCCAAAAGAGCAGTGCCCCAGCTGAGAATCCAACATTTTTCCAAAGCTTGGCTCTGGTTTACATTCCTCTAGCGGAAAAAGTGACTCAGATAATTAAACTGATGGAGATTTTCCAAGCTGTTTGAGAGACTGAAAACATGTATCTTGTCCTCAGCTTAATGCTAGGCAGCATATAAATACCTTTAAAAAAATACCCTATGTTTTTAATTGTCCTAAAGTATTCTGGGAACACAAACATGGCTGAAATACTACTTTCGTGAAAGTGCAGTTCTAGAGACATACCTATGCATGGAAAAGGGATATGCTGTGACTGGTATCGCTTTCCCATCCAAATACTTGGGTAGCTATCTGCCCTCACCCTGCCTTTGAAGCGGCTGCTCTGCACAACTTTCTTTCAAGCCTTTCCCACTTCTCTTTTCACTCCAGTAGCTAAAAATGGGATGTGTATCTGCAGAGCAGAAATTAAAACCCCCTCCTGCCCAAACCATTTCTTCTTTGATCCTGAATAAGAAAACAGGCTTCAAGCTGGTGAGTTTTCTATTTTGAGTAACACAATGTCCGGGGGAGCCGTATTGCTCCCTTTAAACAGAGACAGCTGATAGCTGCTGCCGCAGAAGCCGAGTTCGGCTGCCACCGTGCCCCCGCAGCTCAGCAGACACGGCATGCTGAAGGAGGGAGTAAGGAGGCCAAGGGCAGGAAAACCTTGCTGACACGGACCTCATGTTGGGTACTGCAATAGATAAGCAGCTATACTGAGGGAGGCTGCTCTTGGGTGCTGGAGGAACTGCTCATGGGCTTTAAGATAAACACAGACATAAACTGCATCAGTGATTAAACATCAGACACTGTGGAACTGCTCTTCACAGAGTGGAAATTCAATTCCTAACCAAGGGCTTAGGTCTTGTGCAATAAATAAGTGTGATCTAAATTCTCAAAACATGACACACTTGCATGGCACAGACCCCATGGGCTGCTGAATCTTTGTACTGAATCTTTGTACAAGGGTTGATAACGCTGCCAGGATCAACCCCCCCACCCATGAGAAGGGAAACCAAAAGTAGCTGTCAAGACTGGCCTAGGGTACCTGCTAGGAATTAGGGACAGTCACTAAAAAATTTCACTCTAAAGTCTGCCTTTTTCCACAGAAATTGTTTTCAGAAAAAAAAAAAAAGGAATCTTGTTCTAAAATTTTGTCTCAAAGAGGTGCATGATTTTGAAAGAAATAGGTAATCCACGACATTGTACAATTTATAAAGTGACTATACTATGCCGGACAAAAATGCAAATGAAATATTTCAGATACTTTTTCTTGGAAGAAACTGGTCTTATTGAAAATGATTGCCTAAACCATACTTGGCAGTTAACACCTCTATCTTGTGTTTGGTCCAATTTGGTTTTAATTACATCGACTACTATAAGCGTTCACACTGGCTATGCCAACATTTGCTTTCTTCTCTAGGTGAAGCTGATGAGCCCATGATACTCCCTTCATGTGACCCTCCTTGACCTTACAGCATTTGCAACAAGGTACTGGTGGCCAGGCACTTTGGCAGCACCAGGGCCATCAGAGACCCATCAGCTTCACCATCAGTTCATGGTTATTCAGCCTGACTGAGGCCAGTGCTTGCAGCTCTGCAAATGGACAAGCAGCTAGCCTGGTTCATACCAGGGATGGGTTGGGTTGTCCCTGTGCAAAGCATTTCTCACGTCTTGCTAGGAAGACTTTGCCTCAGGAATCTGCGTGCTTGGCTGCTCCACGGCAAGCTGGTTTTCAAAGACACAGCACAGCTTGTAATTTTCTATGATCTTGGCTTGAAAATACTCCCTGTCCTTCTTGTGCCAAATGTCTGTGGCAATGTAGGTGTTGTAGGGGTCACAGGAGTCCTCCCGCCTCCTGGCGCGGATGTTGGTCAGCATGATTCCCGCTGTGAAGAAGCCAAAGAGGCCCATCAGCAGCAGCACATAGATGATTTCCAGGTCGCTGCTGGCACTTTTGATCTGGGAAGGTGCAGAGCTATTTGTCTGCTTGAGGTAGTCTTGAAGCAGCTTGGAGAGGAGTGAACTCAGGACTGTGTCATTAGACAGCACCAACATCTTGGTTTTCTGTCCTTCACACTTCTTTCTTCCTGAACTATAGGTCACCTAGAAAATAATAAAAATAAGAGGCATGCCATGAGACAAAAATGCAATTCCCTCTGTCTCCCGTTACTGGCTCCCCTCCACAGCAAGAAAGCTACCTTGGGGCTGGTGCAGAGGCAGGATGGCTGGACAGGCCTGGAGGGACCTCTTCACCTCCTGTGTCCAAGCCAGGCTAGCTAGGCTGAGTCCATCCCCCAAAAATACTTGCCTTAGAAAACCTCCTCAGTCTTCACAGAAGGTCTGTCATGGTGTGCAGCTGCTCGACCTGTTGGCCACTCACCTCGATACCTCACCCCGTGCTGCTGTTTAAGACTTCTCCCCCGACCCCCCACAGGCATGAGGAGTGTCTCACTCCCACTCTGCAGCAACTGCTTCTGGCATTGAGGATTGTGATCATGGCTTCACTCAGTCCTTTCTCCTCTACTTTCAGTTTAAGGATTGAATTTGGAAACAAAACCTGATCTTCAGTGAGTGGAAATCAGTACCTGCAGCAAGCTCCTCCTGTCCACTCTTCTTGAGGAGCCTTGCCTTTTTTCTGCAGCTGTCATAATGGTAGCTATACACCATGCAAAACTGAGCAACAAAACCTCTGACAGAAATGTATCCCACACTAATTTAATTCAGCTTCCCAATGGGCACTTGCCCAGGGAGTGGACACAGAGTTTATAGTAACTGCCTATCCAGCAGTGGAAAGGAAAAGCATCTCCCTTCATCCTCCCTCCTACAGGATAGCAGTCCTTCCCCAGGTAGTTCATGGCTTTTCTCTCAAAACTAAATTACTGTGCAACCAGTGTTTTATTGTCTGGTTAGGAGGACTTCCACCGGCACCATGGCAGGTCAAGAACAGGGCAGGCGATGGTAGCACCAAGAAGCACCTGGACATCCAAAGCCTCTTAGCCACAACTCTACGCCTTGACAGTGTTACACAAGAAACTGCAGGGTCCTTTTCCCCTTTCCAATGTCAGCTGTAAATCAGTTAATAAGAGCAATCCTATCAGCACTGCCATCCCAAAGCCGCAGTAGCCAGGTAATATGACCAACAATCTCCCTACAATGCCTGCTTTAAATGTCTCAAGTGAATTAAGACAGCAGTCTCCCTCTGGTTTTGCCCTTAGCACATTGAATGAGGTACTGTTGTTATTCAAGGTGACTTCTGTAGCAGCAATCTTGTAATCACATAAGATGGCTGTCAGTGCTTTCTACAGTTTTAAATCTGTGAGAGCAGGCCAGCATGTTAGCAAAAGCTTCTCCAGCATACTCACCTTTTGTTGGTTTTGGTTTTTTTGAAGGGTTTCTATATTATAACCATTTATAATACATCAAGAATGAAATTAACTCTTGGGCAGAAAGCCACCCAAAGGCCTAGGCAGCAATTATACCCCTCCGTGTGGGTGACATTAATGATGCATAGATATTGTTCAGGACCTCTGCACAGGGGGGAGTTTATCTGTGTACACAGCCTCCAGCTGTCGGTAATGACACTGCAGTAGATGAGATGTATCTGGCGGCTTCTTTCAATTGTCCGTGCCTTGCTGTGGCATAAATGCTGTAAAAGGAGATGCTGAGACAGAGGAAGCAAAAAGAGGACACTGATCTTATGACCTGCCACCCCGCATATGAAGAGCAGTTATTTACCCAGCGTGTTCAGTGCTATCAGGTGCTGTTGGCAGCCAAATGAAATACACAATTAATGCAGACATTAATATGATCAAATATATTCACATAAATTAATTGACAATGCAACTGCATGTGCTGATTTTCAGTCTGAACCCTTTTGCCAGACCTCCCAGCTATGCAGTCATGGCTTTGGGGCCAGGTCCCACTGAAAGTCAGACAGTCAGCCCAGGAAGATAAATTCTGTGCAGAAAGCCCTGTTCTCCTCACCATACAACCCTGGGGAACATGAGCAGCATCAGCCCACACCAGATTACATCAGACTGCTTTCCTTGGCAAGTGGGTGACCACCAGGAGCCCAGGCCAGGCTGGGCTCAGACTCACCCTGCTCCAAGCAATCAGTTGCTGCGATGAGGTACCTCGCCAGCAGGAAAAATCAGCACACATGAGAGTATGCGTTGATATTTTGGCTTTAAATAGAGCCAAACCTGGGGGTGGCAGAAGGAGGCAAAAATCACCGGTACAAAACAATATTCTGGTCCAATTTATTTCTTCAGTCGTATGAGTCAAAGATAGAGGAAGTAACATCTCGGCAGCTTGGGCTTAATAGTTAAAATCTATTCACATTTCACAGCTGTTTTCAGCTCCTTGAAAAAGGGAAAGGAAGGGAAAATCAAGTTTAAACCTTTATCTGACATTACTCCTCCTAAGCATGCAGAATGTGTTGACACTGTAAAATGTAAAACTGCTAACAAATCATTGTAATAACTTTAAGACAAAACAAATAAGAATTTCACTGGATCTCTCAGCTTTTTCCGGAAAGACAGGCAATCATTTCTCATAATAATGATCAGCAGCACTGATGACACTTTGGATGCTGATGAATTGACATTTTGAGGCTGGACATCCTCAGCTACCTCCCTATATTCTTTTGGGAGGTTTCTAAGGGTTGCAAGATATTGCCCACTTCTGGGTTGCTTGCATGCTGGCTGGGCTGGAAGCCAGCAGGGAGCTGAGTGGCCCCATCTCCGTAACCACATCAGATGGCAATAGCAGGAGAGGTTAAGGGAGGGAAGGGGCACTTTCCTGTTCCCCAGAAAATCTCCTCCTGAAATCACAACAAGCCTAAAAGCCTCACCCACCACTGCACAAGCCCTGTGCACCTCCACTGAAATCCGTACTGGGACTGGTTTAGAGCTGGAGTGCACAGGACTGGGAAAAGCCACCTGTGTCTTTGGCCTACTCCATGACCGATAATCGCACCCCACTGTCCCAAAACCTCTTTGTTTTGACCATAACCAGAGTGGCTTTCTGCTTCCCGCTGCCCTCCCCAGATGACTACTGATGGGCTCCAAATCACGATCCGTCCCCTCGTGGGTCCCTCCTGAGGACCTCTGAGTAAAACTGTGCCCAGGCCAAAATCCGCATCCTGGTTTGCCCAGGTTGCATCCTGGTAAGCCAGGACCTCACCTGGGGTGGTCAGATGACCACCCATCCACACCAACCCACAGGATGGTTTCAGTGCATGCCAGCAGAGTCACCACTCCTACCTCTCTTGGGAGGGGCAAGCACTGAGCAGTGAACTGCCCATGTTAAAAATGACCTGCGGCAAAACTGAACAGTTCAGCAACTTTTTCACTGGCCAGCGATTCAGAGGGAATTTCCTAAGGCTGGCAGCAGCCTGGGCCACACCCTGCTCTCAAATGCACTGTTGCTTCTCCATCTGTTACGCCAAATAGAGGTGACAGATCTCCAAAACAGAAGCAATGGGCTCAGCGCAGGTTGCTTTCCAACACACAGGTTTTCTGGCAGTGCAGGTATACTGCTGGCATTGCCCAAAATCATCTTCCATCAGCTGCCAACAACAACCTGAACTACTGCCCTCACTCACTGAGCCCTGTCCCTTTCTTCACTGTCACCTGCCTCTTGCCCTCTCTTTCTCAGGCCATGGATTTCTTGTGGAAGATGGAGAGGGACCTCCTCTGAGTGATATCTTGAATGGAGAACGTGGGTTTGGGATGGCAGGCAAGCTGCTACAGGCAGGTTTCTGGAGTTGAGGAATGGACAAAAGCAGGACTCTAGGAGACAGATCTACACCATAAATGTCTTTATGTGGTCAGATGGGTATGGCCTACAGTTTCTACAGTCAGTGGAGTGAGGAAAAGCATCTGAAGGCAGCTAAACCGCCCCCTCCAAAGTATTTTAAAATACTGCTTATAGATGAGCACGTTCTTAGCAGGTGTAAAACCATGCGTTTGATCTAACTCCAGTGAAGATCCAAGGACTCTAGACAGTGTTTGCTTTCTCTGTCTGCTGGCTCTTATTGCTTGGCATGTCTTTAACCTGCACACTGCTCTATGCAGAAGTTACCTAGGGATGTACTTACAGAGGTGAGCTGTTCTTTGCAGTGGTTGCACTCCACTGGTGGAGAAAACAAAACAACCTATCCCACTACCCCCTTCCCTCATACACCTCAAAGAAGAGTGAGTCCTACTCTGCTTATTTCCAACCACACCAGAGTCTGTTCACACTGCTCAACATGCTCCATGCCTGCAGGAGTACTTGCTGCTCCCCCAAATCTCCGTGGCTTGGGCAAGAGCCATGGGGCACAGCTGAGGGAAAGGAGACCTCCTGGAGATGAAAAGGAGCTCTCTAGAAGGAAAAATGAAAAATAAACCTCTGGCAGCTACATTTTTCACTGTGGTATGTTCTGTCTGGGGAGGAATGAAAATTGGCCCAGCACTGACCCTGAGAGCACCTCCTGAAGGAAAAAATTGAGGGATCTGTGGCAGAGGGCATCTATCAAGACAGTATTTTAGCAATTAACATGGGGAGTTAGGGAAGAAAGCTTTACACCACCAAGGCACCTTGGTTTAAAAAGGCTGCAAGTGACGGGGGGTCAAGCTCAGGGAAGACCCAATTACTCCTGGAGCTATGAAGCAGGACACACTGTGGGACTGCAGGATGGAGGTGCATGGGCAAATGTGGATAGACTCCACACGCATCGTGTTGATCTGCCATCTCAGAAACTATTTCTGAGCACGGCTCAGGCCATGTCTCTCCAGTATGGCCCTGCTACAACAGACCTACTCCTAACCTTAATCTCCTGAAAATCCAAGTATTTACAGCTATGGAGTGCTAGAGCTGCAAAATGCAAGTCCATGAGACTGCCTGTATGATGTGGAGACTGACCCTGGTTAGGTCTGAAGAGAGGCCAGGCTGAGCATGCTGTACCTGCCTGGGGACTGAGGCTGTCACACCCACTGCTGCTGGGGAGGTAGGACCCCAATGGGGGTATCACTACAGAGCTGTAAATTGGCATTTGTGTTCAAATAGAGCAATTTGCAGCTGCAACGCATCTGGTATTTAATATAACTTCCCTCTGCATTATGAATGTCAGAACTGACTTACACCTGGCTGGTTCCCAACAAAGACGAAGCAGAATGGGTCTGCTTGCTCCCAAACCTCAGTACTGCTGCCAGTGGTGTGCACCCAGCCCAGCTGCAGCCGTCAGCTCCAGCACAGCTCTGCCTGAGCTGGCCTTATTTCCAACAGCTGAGCTTTGGTGAAGCACATGCCGCAAGATGTTGTTGGGTCCCAGTCAACCTCTGGAGTTTAAAAAGAGAAGAGGCAATTTTCTGTCATGTAATGTACCTAGAGGATATGATACTCAGTTTTGGAGCTTAATGGGAATTTTTCCTTCAGCATTAGGTGGGCAAACTGATTTGCTTTGACTAGCCATACTTTTCTTCCCTGCTGAGGTTAAAATGTGATGTTTATCATGTAAACGGAGGTGGATGTCAAATGACAGATGCTCATCTCCTACTACAGTTTTCTCAGTTCTCATAAATCAAAGGACCTATATTCTAATTTATATTAAGCAAAAATCTCCAGCAATCTCTCTCTCATATCGCTGCCAAAAGCATCATTAACCAAGCACCAGGAATCAAGGGAGACTAGAGGAATACATACCTTTGGAAAATACATTACTCTAGCAACTTCTCATGAACCAATGACACACAAAAAAAGCCTCTGCTATGCTAGTAGCAAAAGTTAGCACAGCACATTGCCCACCTCCCCACATCTTCTGCCAACAACATGCTTCTCCACCACCATAAAACAATGGATCTACTGACCTCCCTGTCTCATTTCCCATTCATTACAGGGATGAGTAGGTCAGACAACTTTCTGGAGGCCAGAGCATTGCACAAGATAGACCCATTTTCTCCCTCCCGCTCCTGGAAATTTTGCAACAGTGCAGCGTCCAGGACGCTGAGTTTCTATCAGAGATGGGACAACAGTGCAGCCAATAAACAAGCACGGTTGTATGGATAGATTTGCAGTTATACTCAAGATGCACACACCTTCTGCAGTCCCCACCATTCTCTAGAAAACCTGTAGCCTCTCACAACCAGTCCTAGTGCCATCCGTCCCTACTCACCTGAGCAACACTTCAAGTCCTTGTGCCATTTCAGAAAGCAACACTCATGCAGTAGGGTACACTCATTTCTTCCCAAAAGCACCCGTTTTTATCTGATCGCAACACAGAAGTTTCATCTTCTTACACACACTGTGTAGGTATCATACTATTTAAAGCAGAAAACCCAGCAATACCCTCCTCCCCCCTCCCCAGACAATATGCAACCAAGTTTATGTTCCCAGATGGAGCTGCCTTGGGCTCGCACCCAGACCAAAAGAGCAAGCAAACACTGGCATGGCTGTATAAGCAAACAAAACCTGGCAGGCAGATCCCCAGCTCCCTCTTCTCATCCATCAGTTCAGCTCTGCGGCTCAGCAGCTCCGTGGCTCCTCCAGCCTCCCAGTTCTCCTCCAGCCCCTGCTCTCATCCCCAGCCCCTCTGCGCCGAGTGTCGGTACTGACCTGGCAGCAAAGCACGGCAGGGTGCAGGGCTCCAGCCCCTCCTGGAGACAGAGAATTAGGAAGATGTGAGCCTTGGAAAACCCCCGGGAGAAATACACCTGCAGTGTGAGTGGGCAGAGGCTGGCTCCTGGCTCCTTCAGGGACAGCAGCCTGGCTGTCACTGTCCCCTGTCCCCAGGATCAGTGCAAAAGGTAAGAGGCAAACAGGAAAACACCCGGACTCACCAGGCTGGGGGAGGGCAGGAGCCCGTGGCGTGGGTGCCGTCAGCCAGCCTCCCGCCGCAGGTGCTGGCTCCAGCTCTGGGCACACAGCTGGGAGGTGCTGAGAGGGTACAGGGGCAGCCCCTGTGCTGGCACCCATGGGTGCCACAAGTCCCGGCACCGCAGGATGCAGGCCAGGCAGCACAAGGGGAGAGGGAGGAGGATGCTGGGGTGTTGGGGCATTGACCATCCTGCTGCCCTTGCATCCTGACCCTCGCCTCCCCCCTGCCCTGCACACTCACACACACAAATGCACCGCACCCTGCCTGTCCTTGGGTCTAGGCAAGAGACCAAAGCTGGGCAGGTAGGTACATTTGGAGGCATGTTTAGAAACAGCAATAGTGTCAGCAAAATCCCCTGGGATTAGGAGCTGTGACAATGTAAACTGAGGTTCATCTTGCAGTGACTTTACAGCCTTTGAGGTGTGAGGAGGAAGGGGGAAGCCATTTCCAGGGCTGCACCTTGAGCCCAACAGGAACAGCTCACTACAGGGAGCACTGGCTAAGTCTTATCCATCACCTAAAAAGAAGAAGAAGAAAAAAAAACCAAAAAAAACCAAAAAAAACCCCCATTTTCCATTTGAAAAAGGACTATCTGTAGTCACCAGTTAGCCAAAGGGAGGGTTCGTTAATGCACACCTGGAACCTATAAAATGCTGCATTTGAACTCATTCAGAGGATGCCGGTGGTGTGGGATAACATGCCCTCAGCATCCCTGGGGCTGTGGCAGACCCACACTGGTGCATGGTGTTATTCCTGGCAGTTCGCTGCCCCAAGACTCTCAACAGACCGGAGCAAGCAGGGATGGGGACAACCTCTCCCTTGGCTTTACCATGTGCTATTGCTAGGACAGCTGCTAGAGAGGAGAATTTAGACAGTGACTGAGGTATTGAAATGAATGGATGAAAATGGTGCCTTGATATTTTCTTGCATGCCCACTCTCAGGAGCTTTATTCTATGTTTTTGACGGGGTGGGGAATGTAGCCCATGTTTTCATTGCCCATGACATTGCTGCATCCAAAGGAGGGAGCAGCCTGTTAACAAGACAGGAGAATTTCTCAGGCTGGCTCTAGTCAGGGAGATACCTACAACAGCAGACTTAACTGCAGGAGGGGGTGGGCAGCGCTAATGACTGTCTTGAGCTGTGCCCAAAGCCCTGGAAAAATGTCCTTTCTTCTGGACCAGCTCCTGCATGCTAAGTTCCTTTCCTCCAGTGCAGCAAAATTAAGTTTCACACTGCTTCTGGGAAGCCACGAGCCAGATATGATACTTCTTGCTTTCACACCCTCTACTAGCACCCACAGAGCATTCCCCTTTGAAATCTTCCAGCTGCATTTAGTGCCTACCACGAGGCACAGTGTTTGTAGGGCCGAGGAAGGTGGAGAGGTTGAAGAGATGGCCCAAGTTCAGAGGAGAGAGTGGAAGCGTGAGACTGCTCCCCCAGCACAGGGGAAGGTGTTTCCCATCTCCAGGAGACCTGCAGCAACAGTTTGAGGCCAAGCACAGCCACCAAAATGCTAGAATAAAAAGAAATTTTGTGCTCGGGTGTACGATTTCATCTAAATCACAGAAGGGTGTCCCAAGATTTTAACTGAGTGCTAGAGTGTTACCAGGAGAAGATCCTTCTGTAAGGACAGGCTGTGGCTAACTAGGGAAACTGCACTGCTTGATAAACAAATTGATTAAATTGTCTGGCAATGCAGAAGGGTCAAAAATAGGGTTAGGGCAGCAAATGCCCACTCCACTTCGGAGTGGCTTGAGCATGCTGCAAGGTGCTGCCTCAAACCTGGAGAGAGTCCAAAAGGTCATGAGAGAGGAGGAAGACAAAGAGGAGGAGGAGGAAGAAGAGGATGAGAGGAGAGTGTGTGTGGTCAGTGTGAGCAGTCAGGCACTGCTTCCTCCTTGTAGGGGAAATTTGGGACAAAACTAGATTATATCACTTCCTAGCCCAGTGTTCCTCTTCCCATGGCTGAATACATGGGAAGATGCTGGGTAAAGGAGCATCACTTTGGTGCAGACCTGGCAGCCGTGCCCTTTAGGAAAGGGTCAGGCACAGAGAGGGAGTCACTGGGACATGAGGCAGGCTTGGCACCAGCACCCAAGGAGGGCACTTTGAGCCGAGGCTGAGCAGCAGCGACCCCATTTCTTGTCACCTCCTCCCAAGGCAGCGCTCTTCACTGGCACGGAGGATGATGGACCATGGAGAACACCTGAGCCATGCTGGAGCAGCATGCCCAAACCCACGCTGAAACAAGCTTTCCCTGGGGAAGGCAAGGATGCATCATGGGGAGCAGCAGCCGGTGGGTGTTGAGTCCCCTGCCATCACCTGGGCAGGTGAAGGGTGGAGAACCAACCTTCCATCCCAAATGCAGCAGGGAGATTACTGACACAATAAGGGGTGCTGTGGGCATCTGGCAGGGAGTGAAACCCTTCTGCAGGAGGACGAAGGGCAAGTCTCCCTTCGACCCCATAGCAACACCATTGCTCCTCTGGGGTTTGCTTTATTCTTCTTATATCAGAGAGGTGATATTTACAGTCATATTCCAAAAATCAGCAAGAGATCTGTGAACAGGAACCCACCAGCTAACATCCTGTGATGGGGAAGAAAAATGAAAACACCATGACTAAACCCTGCTTTCCCTCATCTCATAGCCTCATGAGCGCAGGGGTAACCTCTGGCAAAACTGCTCCAGTTGATGCAGCTGCAGAGGGGTCTGAGCTGTGGGGCTGGGAAAACCAAAGCAAGGATTTAAGAGATATTTTAAGAGATCTCAGGGTCTGTGTGGGACCTCACTTCCCTGCTAGCACAGCAGCGTGGCTCCTTTGCAGATAAGAGGAGGATTACATCTTCATTAGGCAAGAGCAGACTTGTTTTTTTAAAGGCATCTGTGTAACTTCTATTTGACTTTGGTGGGACTTGAGAGTGTGTCTTACAGGAAGACTATTGCTTTTATACAGCAATGGCAATATACAAAGGCTAGGTTAAACGCTACCAAACCAGTCCGGGCAAGAAGTTTCTTTGCCGTCCCAGATCTGTCAGTAGCCAAAGATTTCATTTTCTTCAGTACAATGACGACATGCAGAGTGACGGGATCCCTCTGAAAGCAAATACAGGCTTTTGCTGAAAGGTGATAAAGGACATTTCACAAGCACAGGAGTTTGCAGATCTCTTGAAACCATATTCCTAGTGGAGGTCTTTTGTTTTTAAATTGATCTTACTGTTGTTTTGAGGAAAGAAATACTGAAGTAGGTACAGGGAGTAGAGAATATAGTTTACTCTTTCAATTAATCATTTCTCTTTCTTAGACAGATTACTGCTGTGGCTCTTGCACATAAATAGATGAAGTCTAACATGTTTCTGTTATCTTTGGCTCTCTCCCATACATAAGTTAATCCCCCAAAATCAGGGGACATCACCAGAAAATTATACAAACCCTGCCTTGCAGAGTTTTTCTGGCTCCCAAGAAAGAAATGAAAGGGCTGCTCAGAGCAGCCCAGGGGGAGGGAGAAATAACTCAGAAGGTGCCTTTGGTCTCCTCTGGTCCCACAGTGACCTGAGCGGGACTCAGCTCATGGCAGGCACCAGGCTGCAGCTGCCTGCTCATCTCTGCTTCCATATGGCAGAGCCAAGGGGACATGGCTTCCCACCAGATGACTCTATTACTAAAGGTCTTGGCCAGCCCCTTTGGGACATGACCTCGATTCAGCCCAAATGCTGTAGAAGTGACTTTGGATTGGGCGTCATCCAAGTCATCTTACAAAGGATGGGCTTCCAGGAAAACCACAGCACTGGCTTTCTGCAAATGAAACTTGAGTCAGATGACAGTCAGAAATGAAAGTAATCAGAACTGCACATAACATTTAGCTAACCTGTCCAAGAGAGTGACAATAATTCATTTGCCAATATCCCAGCACTAATGCAGCCATGTCCAATTCCTAAAGGCAAGGACGTGGACCACCTGCTCCCCTACATTTGCACAACCTCTGCTATTATGCAGTCGCAAAATAAAGGTTCACTTGGCTGCAGCAGCAGGAGCAGTGCCACAGGTCAGAGATGCAGCTGGCACAAGTCAGCGGAGCTGCAGCAAAGTAAACAGAGCTGTGTGGATTTACACCAGCTGAGAAAACTGGCTTGCAATTTGCAGCCTGCCATTGAAATACAATTTAGGCTGAAAAAACCCACAATGTTAAATTAAAAATGTGCTGACACCTGCAGCGTTTGGAAGAGACACTGGATGAAGATGCTCCCAAACCCCATAACAAGGTTAAGTGCAATTCCCTTACTGGAGAGTAATTCATAGATGCCGACAGAGACACAAAGGCTGAAGTGCTATATTTTTATGATGATGATTCAGATGAGTCATCCCAATCAGCAGGCACTGATTGCTTTAATGACCAGACAGGGGAAATTCAGTTTAGCAGTGACCGATGCTGCAGCTTATTCTTCTGACCATTCACCAGGTGTCGTAGGAAGGCTATACCATTAGCTACAAATTCACATCCACTCCAGACTATGTCTCCTGAGAGCAAGCCATGGTTTATCAGCTCCCACTATCCTTTTCTCACCACCATGCAGCACAGCTCCACTGTCCCCACCACGCAGTCACCCAGGCACTGCTGCAAACACACAGGGAAAGCAGAATGGTTATCTAACAATAAGCAAAACCTCATTTAAAAAAATCACAGTCATGCTCCATGGGCACATGGAGACAGCCATAAAATTCCTGGACACATTCCTACTGGCTAGCAATGTTGTTTCACAATTGCCCCAGTCTTGCCAGGGACAGGAGCACAGTAATCCTATTAAATGTTCTCAGCTCAATACTGGGTACGCAGGTGGCTACAGCTCAATAGCCACCAGCAGCACTGGCCCTTGGCACCCAACAGCAGGACACATTGCTCACAAAATATTCAATTCCCTTTTTAACAAATGGTGGTTAACTTTTTCCTCAAATTGGTAGAGTCTAGTAAGTAAAAAACAGGATTTTTTTTCTTTACCCACCACAGTCCCTAACAAACATTCCTCTGAAAAGATTTTTTAAAGGATGCTGTTTACTTGGGTAACAATCTCCCAACCCTCCCCTCACCCTGAAGCCAGCCCAAGGAGAGGAGGCCAAGTTTTGCCCCAAGCATGGTACAGGAGCCCAGGTCGTGACAGAGCCATCACATTTCTTCATTCTTCCTCCCAGGAGGAGAGAGCCTGCCTGTGTACATTTCTGCTGCTGTCTCCACAGATTAAAAAGCCACATTAAAAAGGGGAAGAATGATTTAGCATGTGTTTCCTTGAGAAGGAGCAGTGATACAGGCAGCTTTTTTGCTCTAAGGGGTGCTTGGACTAGTTTTTCCACTTTTCTCCAGCTTTGTTCTGTGAAGGAATAAATCAGAGGTTGAGACTACTCTGGAGCATCTCCCCCCAGATCTGAAGCTGGCTCAGGCATGTGCACTGCCCTGGGTACACTAACAGAGGTTTCTGCACAGCTAACAGCATCCCTGCCCCGGCACGCATCCTGCACCATCGCAAGTCCTCCTTGTGCTGGTCACGGGGTACCTTACGCAGGCAGGCAGTTACTGCCCAGGGACTGGGTACCTCCTCCATTTAGGGCATAGGTGCTGCCTAGGTCTGCAAAGGCATCTGTTCATTTCTGACAGAGAAGCATTTGTTCCTCCAGAGGAGCATGTTTGCATGTGCCAAGGTGAAGGAAGACATGGGGCAGAGGGGGAGGCAAGGGTTTCCCTGCCTCACAAAGAAAAAGTCCACAGCTGATTCGGAGATCAGGCCAGCCTGCCCCATGCTCCGGCTTTGCTGGTAGTTTCAGCTCCTCACCCGTTGGGAGCATTAGGGCAATGAGCCAGAAACAGCCGAGAGAAGATGGCGTGGCTTCCCTGCCTTTCTTCCCTCTGCAGGTACCCATGGGAAGATTTGTCCAGGACTCTACTCTGCAGAACGCCCATTTTCGGCTCAGGCTCTCAGCCTGTCACAGGCAATGTGGCTCTGACCCTGCAAGCACCAATGGTGAGGGACCCCGTCCTGCCACCAGGACAATACCCCTGAAACATCCACCACATGTGTGCACTCAGGAATTGCATTGTTTCACACTGCACCCATTTGGGAGACAAAAAAAAAAAATTCCTCTGCAGAGATCGTTCAGTTCTGCCTCCTTCAGAATATTCTGCTCCTTAAAATACTTGGTTGGGACTGAGAGCCTCTTAACCCTTCAAAGGTTTCCTAAGTGATCTTGGCACATTGCCCAAACCCATCCAAAACTGCAATTAAAAAAAAAAAAAATCCCAAAACAAACTAGAAAGGTTAGTTGCTGCCTAACTGCTGAGGTGCCCACCCTAACCTGCTGCTTGATGTTGGGTTTGTTCATGCCCTGGCAGGGGCACACATGTGCACACAAAACAGCCCACAGCAGCTTGGTGCCTTGCTGCTGCCAGCCCCCAGCTGTCCCCCACCTGTGTTCCCAGCAAGGGTCACCTGGCCAGCCATGCCCCTCAGAGCCACACATCCTTCTGAGCAACCAACCTGAGTCCTCCATGTGGCCACAAGCCCACCACACTCAAGGACGCCTGGGAGAGTTAGCCACGGCACTGCCCCAACCCCATCACTCAAAGCCTCAGAAATGCAGGAGGCCCCAGGGCAAGCATCTCCTTGGTCCAAAGCATGTCAAGCCTTCGCCACCCACCTCCTTTGACCCAGTCCCATGGAGCAGGCCTCTAGTCTCACCACACACATGGTGCTCTCTCCTCCTGAGGCAGGGTCACATCATCCCCCTGGTTCCACAGGGACATCTGCTCTGCAAGCTGTCCATAAGGACCCTGTCCTGGGATGGGAGAGATGTGAATTCCAGCATTTGCCTTGAATTTTGCACTCAGCAGAGTGATGCAAGTCTGAGTTGCCATGGAGGTGCTGAGGCACACCCAGCCCAGCCTGCAAGATGCTGCCCTGGAAAGCAGGTGATACACTTGACAGCTTTTTGAGGGTGCCACAGAATCCTTATCTTTAATTTCTTGTATAATTGCTCTAACCGTTCAATGCCACCAGCAGCAGTTTAAATGCAAGCAGCTAAAAAATATGTTTTACGAGAGGTTCAATCTTACCCAGCCTGTGTTAGATGTATCCTGCAAATGCCCATTGGGCTGGACACGTACCTCCAGGATTTAGGCAGAGGAAGGAAGGTGAGACTGTGGATCCCAAGCTCAAACATATTCTCCCCAGGAGCGCAATTCCTGGCCCACTCTGGTGAGCCCTGCAGCAGACCTCCTTCGGAAGCCTCTGAGCAAGGTTGGGCACCTCCAGGGCTCCACAGGAGCTGGACAGGACTCACTTGGGTCCCCATTTTGGTTGAGTGCAGTAGAAGGCTCCATTCTCCTCTACCGCTATGGAGGATGAGCATCATGGTGGTCTGCAGCGCTTGTGCACAGCCAGAAGGAGCCACCTGCTCAGGAGTCTCTGCACACTTTTTCCCCAGGTTGTCTAAGGGGGATTAGGTACCTGTTTGCTGTCAAGGTTTACTGAAAGGTGGATGCATCTTTTAAAAGAAAGGATTATCTTGAGCAAAGTACAGCTAAAATAGCACTTCAGACATATTTTGAGGGAGGATTTAAAGATACTGTCTGAAGATCTCACTTAAACCAGGTAGAATTACAAAAGCTATGCACACATGAAAAAAAACATTATGAGAAAAGAACCTGTGAAAACAGTGCAGTGGAAAAGCACCATAGACCGCTCCATACTTTGATGCTGGGGTCATGTTAACATTAATTAGGGGGTGGAAAATACTGTAAACTCTCTCCTCCTTTGCAGTACACAGAATTTGAAATCCATATCAGATTCCACTAAGAAATCAAAATGACATTTTTCCAAAGAGACCACACACAGAGATGCAGATTCCAGGATGTACCAAGTGCAAAACGAGAGCATATTCATTGTCACTTGTTCTGCCCAACCCCATAAGAACAAGATAGTAAAAGAAAAACCCACCGCTCCCTGCTCAGATATGAGGTTACATCTGTAACTCTCTGTGCAACCTCTGCTGCTGCTGCAGCAGTAAGCCACAGGTTGCCAGATAGCATGCAATGCCCATCACAACCCAAGCTTAGCACCCAAAAGAATGCAGCACATCTGTGCTGCAGGAAATCTGTCAGGGGTTTGTGTCCCCTCTCCCTGTGGCACAGCAGCACCCTTGGTTGGGCGAGGCATTCCCAGACAATGCTCCCCTTCACTATCCCATCCCTTCATGGTGCCCAGCTCCCCTCCCCTGCACCTTGTGGGGGGAAACTCTGGGCCTGATGAACCACAAGCCCACAGCCATTAAATGATAGGATCTCCGAAAAAAACCCACCCTAGCCCCCCAAGACCTGCGTGGCCAGCAGAGGGTTTGTACTGGCAGCGACTCAGAAAGAGCTGCAGCGTCAGGCAGGAGGGGCTTTTGGAAACCATCACAGCATCACCATATTGTTGGAGGTTTATTCATCCTGACAATGTTTAAAGTATTGAAAAGTTAACAGGTTTGTATTGCTCTCCTTTGGCAGTGTGCTGCTTAAGCAAAAGTAATATTGAACCCTTGGCTTTTTCCTCCACTAAATCCAACCACCTCAGAGAGCATTTTATACCCATCTTATCAGCAAATCTCCCAATACACCAAGAAGCAGAGATGCTTTATGCTCAGAAACCAATTTCACTGACAAAATTGCCAGAAGAAAGAAAGAAAGATCAAAGATCCCCTAATGGTGCAGAAAAACTGAGCTGTCCAAACGTCCCCTCTAATCTCCCAGGAATTTGTGCTAAATTGCTAGGTAAGGTTGGGAGAGGAGGGCCCTCCACGCGCTATGAATGCACCCATTCAAGAAAAGTGTCAGATCATGGGGGAAGGGAAACTTTGTATCCCGAGAAGCAAAACTGAAAAACACCTTTCCCTTAATTTAGCTAAATTAGTGAAAGCTATGTGCTCACTCTCTTGCCCACGCATCCCACAGCTTCCTCTGCCCGCGCATCACGTAAGGTCCAACCTTGCCTGCGTTATCAAGGAGGTCTTTCAGAGGCAGTGCTAGTCCTGATTTTTTTATCCTGTTTTCTTCTTCTAAAGAAGCTGCATGTTTTACAGTGTGAGGCACAGATAAGCTTTTCTGCAGAAGCCTCCACACTCCTCCTCCTGCTGTGCTGTTTTTCCCCCTGAACAAACACCAGATGCAAGCATTTTGAGCAAACTGCCACCCTTCTGAAACGTCTGAGATCCTTTGTGTTTCTGGTCCACTGACCCACAGTGGAGCAAGAGAGCCGGGACTGCCCCTGGGACAAACTTTCTCTGGACATGTAACTATGCCTCTGCAGCCTTCGCTGAAGCACTTGGGACTGATTTGCACTGTCCTGAGCATCTAATCTCTCCTTTACCCAATTTTGCATGGATTTAACCGTTTTGCATGTAAATTTTCTCCCAGTTCAGTGTAAGGAAAGTCAAACCTCACATATCTCCGCTGGAGCACAGCCAGAGCTTTTGCAGTTCCTCCATATAGCTCCCCAAGCAGCAGCAGAGGAGCCAGATCAGCGCAGCAAGGACAAGCCAGGAAGCGGGTCTCTTCATCACCACAGCCTGACAGCTCAGCCAGCACAAAACCTGGCTGCCATCATCCCAAGGGTCTGCACAAGAGAAACACACAGCATCTGGTCTCCAGCATCTCTCCTGCCTTCCTCTGCCCAACCCTCTGGCCATCCCGGATCCCTGCAGCCCATCAGTACCTCTCATGCTGAAACTCCAGGTTTCTCATCCTTGGAAGTGATGAGCAACAAAACTTCCTGCTGCTCAATCCTTCAGTGGGTCAAGGAGTAAAATCTTTCTGTGTTTGTAAACTAAACCAGATGTCAAAGGCAAGCACGAGCCACATCAGCTGTGTTTTCTTCCACAGAAGTGATCCCACAGAGCCCTGAATATTAGATAGCTGCTCAGGCTATGTAACAACTTGTTCACAGCTTTACAAACTGAAGGGCAAGATAATTCTTTGGTTAGAACATGAGGTTAGTACATGAGGTTAGTACACATCAGTTATCTTTCTTCTCTGATCACAACCAAGGAGGAAGAAATGAAATCCTGCAGTTTAGGAACAGAAAGTACAGAAAAGTCAGCCTAAGAGTAGTTTTACTCCACCTGGAGACAGTGTTTTCTGTCAGGGTCCTCTTTGCTTTAACACAGCCATTTCACAGGAGAAGAAGCAAAAGGACACAGGCTTACTCAGAGGACGTGAATATCAGACAGGGCACTCAGCATCTGAAATGCCTTAAAGCAAAGGTACAAGCTGTGCTGCGTTTCTTCCAGGAACAACAGACCAGCTCCTACACACAAACACCTATAGCTGGTCAATTCTGTGCAACCCAATATCTTGAGAGCACCTGTTTAGGGAAAACTGGTATGAAACTAACGTCAAGCTAGCAGCCTTTGGCACAACCTCTCAGCTACCAGCAGCCATGGCTGCAGCGGGCGCTGCTTCTTGCATAGCACCACATGTTGTCAGAGAACTCATCTCTCACTGAAATTAGAGACAATAGTGACCTATACGAATTAAGAACACATTAAAACAATCGTGACATTTTCCTAATGAAAAGTACATGTAGAAAACCAAAAACAGACATAGCATTGAATAACCTAACTCTGGTTGGAAATTTCTGCTTTGCCATGACGGTGAGCCTACTTGTCCAGTATCATGCAGTACCTCCAGACTGTAAATGCATTGAAAATGAGAAGACAATGACCACAGATTTTTCTACTACTGTTGCAGCTGATGCTGAGTTCAGATCCATCCCATACAGCATCTCACATCATGCCCATCCCTGCCGCACCTGAGCACCATCTACTATGCTGACATGGCTGCTTCCCAGTTTGTTCTCCACTCTGGAGGAGAAACATATGCTGCAGAGGCTTGAGCAGCAAGTGTCCATTCAACTGGTGGACAAGAAATCCCAGTTTTACCAAAAAATCACTAATTCTCCTCCCCTTCAAATAAAAGCACCTCTTGTTTAATGCCTACATGGAGTTAGTGCCCAGGGGTTCCCGGCAGACTGCACAAGCGCAGACAGCAACGCGTGAGGTTTAAGAGCTGGCCATGCTGGCTTGGGGGGAAGCAGCCTTGCTGCGCATACAAGGCTTAAGTAGACTTGCTGTGGACTGAGGTTATGCAAAGTCAATTAATTAGCACTTAAATCCTTACCTCAGAGCAAGACCTGCAACACCCATGTGAGGAGAGCAGTGAAAAAAAGCTTAACAGAGAGGGTCTAGTGCTGGGCTGCTCTGTTCTTCAAGGCAACTCCTTCTCTTCCTTATCTAGATCAGCATCGTGTGTTAACTGTAGCTTCCTTGCAGCAGAGTCCTCATCTCTTGCTTACCTAGAAAACCTCTCAGAGAGTTTAGGCGTGATATAATTAGAGGCAATGATGATAATAATTAACTGATTTTGAAGTTGTCATCCATCTTCAGTGTGTTTAATGAATGTCAGCGACAGAGCCTCCCAGAAGTGCCAGAGGCTGTAGCTCCACCTAATGACATGGCTAAAAGCAAACCTCAAATGCACTCTGGAAGAGATTAACTGTGGTAGATAGGTTATCAGTGCTCCAGTCAAACTTCTATTGTCAGTCATTTGGAGACATTAGGCCAAGGCTACTGAAAAAGGCAGAGCTGGAGAATATATCCGTGAATGGCTCATGTGGCTAGTAGTCAAGGCAGTGATGGGAAGAGTGACATTGAAGCATATCCCGAGAGTTTCATATTGATCCACTGAAATGAAAGTCTTGATGATTCACATTATCTATACTGCCAGCCTTAAACCCAGCCCCTCAGCGTATTGTCCTATTTTTTTTGTGCAGACATAAAAGAAAGGGAGACAGATGTATTGGATGTGTGAGTTCAGCAGGAAGTTCAGGAGAAGAACCCAGCTCTCTGAAGTTGACTGTCTGACAGTTGTGATCATGAAAGACACACCCACATAATCTGATGTCTTTCTAAGAGCTGTGAAACGCTTTTATTCTACACCATCAGCTCCTAGGCTGGCAAGAAAGCAAGAATCTGCTTGTGTTACCATCTCTGAAGAGGGAAACTGTTGGACAATAAAAGCTCTGTCCCGCTTTCACCATCTATAAAATTTCCATCTGTAACAAATTCTAGTAACCCCAAGTCAAAGATGCGCATGGGGAACAGAAACATTACACCTTCGCAGCACCCACTGTGGATCCGCAGGCAAGGCACTGGCCCCAGTACACTTCCCACTGCCCTCACCAGCCTTGTTTGCCAGGTCTGCCGCTCGCTCAGGTCCCTCGCTCCATGCTCCTCGTCTTCGCCTGGTTTTTTGTATGTGTATTTATACATATACATGCATTTTAAATGTGCACACGTGGACATTTTCTCCACACAACACACATTTTCATTACTTTAGGCATTTCTTTCCCTCCTAGGCAAACAAGCCTTCCCAGTTTTTTTAATTCCCTCCCACTCAAAACAATAGACTAGACATGGAGTGAAACTCCCTCCTTAAATCAAGCTGTCATTCATTCCTCTTGCTTTAAATAATGAAATACTGTTAAACTTATCATTTCTGTTCTTTCTCTGTCAACAAGCAAGGCTGAAACCCCTGCTGGGTCTCAGTCAGGGCTGAAAAAGCAACCTCTGTTGCCTGTACTTTGCTTGTTGCCTGCGATAAACCGCACCCAGTTGCAATCCTGGGGGTAAAAACACCACAAGCAAATGGTGAGGTGACCTTAATCACAATGCTTGTAGAAGGGTTGGACTTCATTACCGAGATGTTTTAACAGACTACTCTACACTCTCCTGCTTTTACAGATTCCTCCCTGAACCTGTGCCTTCTCATAACTGAAAAGCAAACGTCCTCAGAGAACAGGTTGCCATTAAATGAAAACCTAATAGCTAAAGACCCAAACTTACTATGGGAGAGCAGTTCCCAAATTGCTGCCTACAAAGTCCCAAATTGCTGCAAAACATGTGGGTTTTGAAAATGTCATCGTGGCAGAAGTACCAGCACTGTCAATACATTTCAACTCTGTTAGCTTGCCGGCTAGCCATCGCAAGCAGCAGCGTGCTGCCCCAGCCCTCAGCCTGCAACACATTTTGCAGAAGCATCCCAACCCAGCAAAATCCATGGACTGCTCCCTCTGTCACACACAAATGAAGGTGCTCAAGTGTGAGATGCCAAATGCTCCATCTTACTAAAGTGAGATCCACATGCCAAACAGCAGGTCCATCTTATTTAGAAAACTGTGTAAAGTTATAACAAACATTTTCCCCAAGCAGCAGCATTACTTGCCCATGCCATTCATAATGCAATGATTAACAGATTTACTAACTTTAAGCCTGCTTTGTTTGTTCCACACTAGGAAGTGGAAAATGTGAGTTCCTGTTGTTCAACTGTTGCGCCAGATATAGCACATTATTCCTTTTGTTTGGAAAGTTCAGTTTCCAAACACCATCCATTACTCAAACTGTATTAATGCGACAAATTTACCATCCAAATAGTTTCCAGTAGATCTCACCAAGAGGATTTTTTTTCTGGTGTTACGACACTCATGTCAAAAATCTCCACTTGGCATCACATTTTATCCCAAATGCTTTAAAAAAACATAAGTGGGATTCTTGTCTGTATTAACCACCAGTGACTGGCTACCTGTGAGCATCACAGGAATGCTCTAGTCAGCCAGGACCACTGGAAACTGCTCAAATGTTTTAGTGTCTTAGTCTTGGGTATTTATGCAAACCAAAAGTATTTGCTTTGAATATTGCAGAGCAGTGCAGGCTGCCTGACCTGTCCTACACCACCCAACAGCCGCTCGACTTCTCTGGGAGGTTTTCCTCCATGGTACCTGGATGGGAAAAACCAAAGTGATTTGGGATCCCCCTCAGTCTATGTTTGGGAAGCATCACACGCACCCTGATGCATGGAGTAGACCAGGTTGCCCCCGAGGCCTTGCACCACGGAGTGTCTGTGGCCACCCTGCTTCCAGTTCTGGCTGCAGGCAGCTCTCACCAGCTCAGCCGCCATGGTCCCTCCTGAAGACCTAGTACCATCAGCACCTGTGACTAGAGGTGGGTGGCCCTGTGACTGCCCTTGGCACTTCTAGCCTGGCATCAGAAGCAGCAGGTCTCACCCAGCGATGTCAAGAGGGAGAGAGCAGGTATTTCCCTTGCCTTGCCCCTCACCTGTCTGTGCTTAACCATGGACCCACGCTGCGGCATTGGGAATACTGAGGGGCTTGCCGTGATAACAGCTGGGAGGTGGATGACTCTTTTGCATAGATGCTGCTGTCTGTTTGTAACTCTCCTCTACTCAGCTTTAGCAAAGCTGATCTTTAATAGCTTTAGAGTTTCTCATCCTTCACAAAATGTAATAATGGTTCTGATGGCAAATTAATTAAACACGTTGACAGCCATGATTCATTTGTTGGAGATGAGACAATCTCCTGAAAAAAAGTCAGAGAGCAGAGCGTACCTTAAAGCAAAGCTTTCTAGGACAAAGCAGTAGCATGAAAACAATATTTTTGCTTACTCTGTCACACCTGACTTCATCTCATCACTACATCTCAACTTCAACATTAACTGCTTATGTTTCCACAGAAAAGAAAAATGTTCCCATGGTTTGCTTTCTTTTGAATCCTATCCAAAAGTCACACACACAGTTGTATCAAAAGGTGTTTGTGATCTGAATGCTGCTGCATAACACTACTGAATAAACCAGGGCATCAAAATTGTTTAAAAGTAACAAGAAACAAAACTCAGATTGACCCAGTTCCACCAATAAAAATGAAAGAGCAAGTACCTATCTGGCATATGGAAAAATAACCAAGACATCAACCCTTTCCATTTTAATTAAAGCTGCAAAATCCAAACCCTCAGGTGTGAGTGGGGTCCCCTTTGGCCAGGTGCCCTGTGAATGCAGCCCTGTGGCTCCTTCCCCAACACCCAACCAACAAAATCAGCAATGCTCCCCATCCTTTGCACCCCACCACCCAATGGCCCACGAGACATACTGCTCATACATGTGAGTCCCTCCCCTTCACAAAATACACCCCTGGTAAACAAGGGCTGCCCAGACCTCCCCCTTCCTGCAGCAGCAGCAGCAGGGGCAGGTCTCAGGAGAGGTGGCTTCATCTTTGTGAGACAGAGTACCCTGAGTGCTCTTGAAAGGCAGATTCATGGCCGGGGAGACCTGTTCCACCTCCTCCCCAACATGGGAAGGCGGGGAGAAGCACTGCCAGTCCCTGATGCTCAGGGGAGTCCCACGCCTGTCTGCTTCTGCCAGGTCCAGACATCCCTGTGCCATCCCTCCTTCCAGGCAGCACCAGACAGCACACTGCCGTAATTCACAACAGCATCCTCACGAATGAGAAGAGCATCCATACTGGAAAAAAAAAAAGGGGGGGGAAAAATGACTGAGTTTTCATACATTTGGTCAAAGGCAGTTTTTATTATTTTGCAAAAGGTGGGGTTTTGATGTTGGTTTTGAGGGTTTTGGTTTAGATTTTTTTTTTTTTTTAACTAAGATCAATCCCAGATCACCTTGCAAACATTTACATACGTAGGAAAAAAATCACACAAAAAAACCAAACAGTTGGAAAAACCCTCACAACTAAATAAGCAGAAGAAACTACATGCCAGGTCAGGTATCAACACCAGTCACTATTTAGACATTGCAGTAGTGCAAAATTCATATTTTACTGTGCTTCTAAGGTCACCTTTTTGTGTGCTTTATTTTTAAAACTAAACCATTGGGTATCTGGAAGGAATATATAGGTCTTAGGTCATCTGCTTAGGATAATGACATTAATGCCAAGACCAAACACACGCGATGATGAGGCTGCAGATGCTCTTGTTGCAATAAGAACTCCACACCTGAGATGGCTGGTCATGGCGAGAGAACCTCATCACTTAACTTCTTCCACCTCAGACTGCGTCAAGCTGGTGTATGTTCATCCCAGTGCTGGGGCAATACAGTCCCAAGATCTACTGCAGTTTTGCCCGAGCGCTTTCACATCACTTGGTCCTCCTGTTTAGAGGTTTTGTTTCTGCTGTGTGACCATCATCAGATTTTACAGATTATAAAAACACATTTAAACAGAAGGTGTTCATATGTATTTCATTTCTAAGTTGATGCATTCAGCTCTGCCTCAGTGAGAGCTACCTTGCTGCTAGAAGGCACAACTCCCACCCAAATAAAGGTCACAGCAAGGCAAAAACCACTGTCAAACAAGGAAACATGGCATGACCAAACTTTCCGGACAGAGACGATCCTTTTGCTCTCTTTGTACAAGAGAAACCCCAGGCAGGACACCAGGCACTTAAGTACTTCCAAACAACAGCAAGGGCCCTTTATACCACACTTGCACAAACTGATCCAGTAGTCTGCAAAATATAAAAATTGCTGGGTTTTTTTCCCCAAAACCCTGAGCTGGGTGCCCATGCCACCTGCCCCAAGGCATGCCTCCCTCAGTGAGCACACACTGGCCAGCTCGCAGGCTGACATCCTGACACTGTTCTTTGTAGAGTACGTAATGACAGTCAGATGTGTCAGACCAAAGCTTTTTTCTTTTTCTTTCAAGGTGGGTCAGAATTTACCTACCTGCCCAAGCAGCAATCAGCCAACAAAGCAATCTGCATTCAGAGCAAGGCCAGTGCAAACAATTGGGTTTTTCTTCAGGTAGAAAGGGGAAAGAGTGTTTTCCCCTCCTGCCCCTCCCAACTCCACCCAGGGCAAACCAAACACAAAAGCATTCTGTTTAGTCTTCAAGTAGAAAACCCCTGGCATTTCAGTTTGTTTGATAATACAATGTTAACTGAGGTTAAAAAAGTGCAAATATGTTGGTTTGGAACTGAACATGTCTATCACCATTTCTGTGGTTACACATGCATGGGGTCATCCCTTCTGTTTCATTTTCTGTACCAATAAATAATTACAAAAATATGAAAACAGAAACAAAGATATGGGTAATTTCCATTAAGATGCTCCCAGTACACTCCTTCACTTGGCAGTCAGGACACTGGATGAAAAGGAGGGGATAAGCTCTGTGGCTCTAGCCCTGACACTCTGAAGTGCTAAGAAACAAAGGAAAGGTATTTTCTCTGGTTGGAAAAATCTTGGAGTGAAATTATCCAAATATCTTTTTAATTCCATTTTTAACAGTCATAGAATTGGATTACGCTGGTGGGAAGGGCAGGGAGTAGCACTTTGCACCTCCAAATGTGCAAGTTACAATTAAAAGTCTTTCAAGTGCTCAGGTTCAGCTTTCACAACCAGAAAAACTTTTGTTGGCAGCTGGGAGCATGGCTTCTAGTTGGAAGAGCTTGATGCCTGCTGGGTTAAAAGGGCTAGCTGGGGAATCTGAACCTGTCAGGGGCCTGGCAAAATGTACAGACTCTCCCCCTCCCTCCCACCTCCCCAAGGGATAAGTTATATGCTTACTTAGGAGATAATGGAAAAAGGAAAATTTGCAAGCAGCTGTTTGTGCTTGAGGATCCATCTGCTGCACCTTGTAGAGCTTTGATGACTGTTTTAAGACACCCAACATGGATGACGGATCTGCTGATAAAGGAAATGATCACAAGAGCCTGGATGCTCACACACCCGCAGGTTTGGCCTTCCCCTAAATGAAAAAGGTGGCCTAAGACAGAGCACCAAGACAGCTAGTGTGGACATGATTCAACAGCACATGAGCTCAGGTGTTTAATGCAGTCAGTCTTCTGATGTGTTTATGGGCCTCTGGTAATACCCTGAAATACTGCCAGGTTAGACAAACTGGGACACAGAGCCTGAAAAGAATTTGGACCTCTGTGAACAGGTCTTGTACATGCATCAAGAAGTCATCCTTCATTTTCTACCAAATGCTTTAAAAGCACTTTAAAAGCTTCATCACTGCAAAATATCATTTTTACCAGTAATAGATATTTTTAAACCAATTGTCCCACAAGCAGCAGGATGAAGGAAACTTGCTTTCTTATGGATTACTCACTCTACAGTTAGATTTTTTTTTTTTTTGGTGCTCCAAAAACCCCCATAAAATGTCAGAAGTGTTCCAGGAAAGTAGGGCACTTCTTGTGTGCTTTCCCTCCCTCATTTTGCTTCTCAGTTCCACATTGTTTTTCTGGTCTCTGATAAAGAAAAAGCCTCTTTCTTCCTTTGCCCTCATTAGAGGCACTAGCAAGCATCTCTCCTGCATCCAGCTGTTTATCATATTCTCATGGAAGTCACATGTACCTGGCCAGATGGCAGGACAACCTGCAGTAGCAGCTCTCCATGTGATTTCTGTCTGAAGCCCTCTTTGTGGAGTCTGTTTCTGGAGCTGGTGCAGAATTTTCTGCACCATCTGGCAGTGTATAATCAATAGGAGCACAGGGAAATGGAGATGTTTGGAAGCAAAATAGCTAGCATCTGCAGATAGCAGGCAGCCTCATAGCCAGCCAAGCTGCGGTGTCATCAGCAGAAGTCTGCCATTTCCAGATCCAGGCTCGGTGATTTTGCAATGTCAGCTGGGGAAACACTTGTTTTCACAATGACTGAGGACTGTGCTGCTGTTCAGATTGACAAATGGTAGCAAAACGGCAGCTTTCTCACTTCCCACTCACCCTAGGCAATAGGTGACAGCTCCACCAGAGTGTCCTCAGGCTATAATGAGTTACCCTGTGGGTAACAGAGCAAATGCATCTCTTCAGTGCCTTTCCTTCTCTGCCAGCAGTCAGCATCTATTTAAATGCAGACGCAAGTCTGTATGACTCAGCTGCCCGAGTGAAGGCATCTGCTGCCCAGGAAACAAACAATGCTGGCATCCACTGCCTGCACCGTCCCTCTTCCCACCTTATGCCATCCAGCCCACAGAGGTGGGACAACTTCTCAGAATTTGGATCAATTCTCATCTGCCCTAGGGTATAAGGAATTGATTTCCAGCAGGGCTTAATTTTTTAAGCGTTCTCTTAAAGAGCTCTGAGAGCTTCCTCCATGCCAGGGAGCTCAGAGCCAAACCATAGTCTGAGGCTGTTTCTCTCAACACCTCACTCATGCTCAGCAACTTCTTTCTGGCCTCCTCGGTGTCTTCTCTCACATGCCTGCGTGCCTGGTCCTCTCAGCTCATGCTGTAGCTCAAAGTTGCTTGAGACAGAGTCCTTCTGGAGCCTGGCGTTTGCAAAGCACACGTGTCATCGTGAACTTTGTGAACAACAATTAATCATAGCTTTTAACCTGAGCAGTTGTTCTTCCCTCCTCCTCACAGCCCACACATCTGCCACAGCCCTCAGCAACCCTGGTATCTGATGAGCAACGTACCCCTAAAACAACACAGCAATGCGCTGCTTCTGTATTGACATTCTCTGACATGGAAACTGGGCTATGCATAAAGTGAGTCCCAAAATGGCTCTGGCAATGTGTCAGATGTGTAAAGGAGGTAAGGGCAGAGAGATCAAGTACTGAGCAGTAAGTAAACCTTCGGGAACAGAAGGAAGTTACAGGACATGTGGATGAGTCAATTCATTACCATGCTCTATGGAAAGGAAAAATTAGGTATTTCCTACTAACCAGCACAATACTCCCCCAACATGGAGCTAGTTCCTTTTCCGGATGGTTCCACAGACTGACAAAGCAGGGAAAGTTCTTGCTAAATGTCTCTCCCACACAACACAATGTGGCAGAGAGATTAACAGCATAAGGTACTGTGCCTTCTTTTTAATCTCATGTAAAGTTTTTGACTGCTAAACCACTCTCCTTAATCAGCAGTGAGCCATTAGAACTGGTCCTTGATGAGTACGTGCTGGAACACTGTACCCTGCTCAGGAAGCTTTTTTACCTACCTACAGGAGCTAAATTACAGCAGCACTAACCTATAATTAAAGCTGTGTCAAAGTTTCCATTCTACAGTGCTGCCCTGGAAGAAGAGAGTATCCAGGGCTGAAGGCACCTAGAAAACTCATGGTTACTCATCAAATTGCTTGGGGCTTTTGTTTAGTTTTTTTTTTTTTTTAATATTTTAAAAAAAAATAATATAAGTTATTTAGTACATCTGAGACTTCAAACAGAATACATAGCCATGACTCACTAAAAGGAATTCAAGACCTTACTGTCAGGTACAACAGCCCCGTGTCCCTTCTTGAAGATTTCCCACAGCACAAACTGCATTATTTTAATGAGTCTGAACTTCTTCATCTCACCTTTCCTCAAGAGATCTAAGGCAGCAGAAGTCTTCACTTGCACTACTAGTCCTCCAGCATAATTAGGCTAGCTGCATCTAAGTAGACTTCCTTACGGTGCACTGGTCCTTCAGACGATGAGCGCAGCTATCTAGTAAAGAACATGAGTGTACGTGTACCTGCTGTCAGCCTGAATTGTGTATTTTCCTTAAAGTAGAAGAAAAACCTCCCAGGAAATGCCAAGTACTTAGCTTTAAAAATAATCTAAGGAACTATATTCACTCGTACTTTTAAAAAAAATAATACCATAGTTGCGCTTGGCTGAACTTCAAAACACAGAGATCCCGGTCAGCAGCACTGTGACTGGCAAGACCATTAGACCTGTCCACCTGGTTCAAGTTCAAGTGGTGAAGGAAGGTCACTGAAACACAAATGTGCAACTGGAGCATTAGAAAGCAGAAGCTCATTCTCTGAACCTCAAAGATTAGGAGGCTAGGGAGTTGAGATGTACCTGGTGCTACATGAGGAACCTGGTGATGCAGAGCATGTATTTTGGGAGAGGAAGGTGAAGTGCCAGGGGCACAGGTCCAGCTGCTGGGTCAGAGCTATCATTATAAAGAGGGTCAGTGTGACGGTCCCTACAGCAGTAGTATTGCCAGCAGCTACCAAGAACCTGGAGGACTGCTGCATCCAGGGTAAGGAGGCATATGTGGGGGCACTGAGGAGTGGTGGGAGAGGAAATCTGAGCCAAGCATGCTCTGATGTCCCTGTCAAACTCTCCCTCTTTTGATTCCTTCCTATACACAGACTCTTCATCTCAGCCTCAGGAATCTCTTTTGTCTCTCCTTTTCCTAAGGATTTCATGCATGGCACAAGGAGCCAGGGCAGACACCCAGCTGCCTCACACTCCAAGTTGCGAGGTGATCCTCTCATGACCAAGAACAGCTACTGCAGCTGCTGCTGGCTAGGACACAGGCAGAAGTGAGAGCAACAGATGCCAGTGTGTGACCTGAGATGCTTGACACTCGGCCACCCTGCTGACTAGCCCAGACAGGGAAAATGATGGTGGCAGAGTCCCAGGTGTGGTCTGATGAAGCCATCTTCTCATCCAGGGACCACAGACTAGATAGAGGGACAGTGCACCAGCTGTGCTCACCCCTTTCCTCACACACCTTCCTTGCAGTTCGTGAAGAGGCTTGGATTAGTCATAGATCAGGTCACAGAACATAAAAACATCTCAAGTACAGCAGCAAACCAGCAAAAGGCACTAGTGACAGCTGCTCTGTGTTCACACTTCCAGTTTCCCAATTCCAAATCAGTTCACCTGTTCCTAGGATTTCCTTCTGTCTTCCCTCTGCCTCTTACCACCTTTCCCATCACAGCATACTCCCTGCTCTTCCCTGTCTAAGTCTGACTGCTGCTTGGTCTTCCTTAAAATCTCAACATAAGAAATTTCATGAAAAAACCCACTTCTGGAGCAATGGACAAAAAAATCTTCTTGAAAGACTTTTCCATCTCTTTGAATGACATCCTGTGCATGGCTAGGGAAATACAAGCATGACCCTTTCAGTCTTTAGAATAATTCCAGTATCTAAGAAATGTAAGTCAAGGCAGCTTGGGCAGCTGCCTTGTTTCAGATAGAGCCACCTTACACAGTCTGGAAAAGCAATAACAGGCAAGACTTTTCCCTGCAGCTTTTTTTTTTTTTTTTCCTTTCCAAGAAGTGAAAGTCCTTCCAGGCATCCTTCATCACAAACTAGCCCATTTGCCTTCAGCCAGAATATTGCATGTCATGACAGGCAATAGTTTCAACCTTCAGTATCAGAACAAGGAAGATACTGCAATTCCCTCTCACAAGGGCTATATTAGCATGTGTAGTCTCTTTGCATACTCTCCCTCCTTTGAACAAGGTATGGACTACACACAAAGCACCCGAAATATACATTTGAGAAATAACTACTTGGCTGCACAGAAACTTCCTTGCAGCCTTTAGAATTCAGTAGCTGTTTCAGTGTTGTAGCAATTCTCAAGAGATCAGAAACAGCATTTTCATAAACACTTCAACAGGACATAAGACACCAGAGGGACATTGAGAAGACACTAACAAGCACTGAAGGATCTGATGCTTTCTAGAGACATAAATGCACCTACATTCTCCACACATTCACTCTAGTAAAGTGCCAGCTGGCTGCTGATTTGTGTGTCCTTATTGACTAGGGGATCAACCAAATCAGGGGTGTGTCCCCCTGGCCTACTACATAGAAGCACTTCTGCACCTGAACCGTTTCAGCCACTGCTGAGTGTAACAAGCACCTCAGCACCTGGCTGCTTCAAGCCATGCCAGGCCAGCATGATTAAGCTTCATTTCACAGGACAGGCAATATCTTAAGAGTTGAAAATAAGAGGTACAAAGGGCTATGCAGCTGCTTTTTATGCCAATTCATATATTTCCCCAGCTCAAATAATATCAATAAATTGATCATTACTTTACTTATACCATAACAAAGGCTCAATCCAAGACAGTTCAGCTCCAGTCCTTGAAAAAGCCAAAGAAATTCCACACTGCTGTTAAAGGCATTTTCTGTAGCTGGTCCTCTTTGTATTAGGCCAACAGAAGCTTACATTAAATGCTTTTGGATGAACTCGCCTGTTTAAGTCAAATGTGAATTAGCATCACTTCATATAGTGGCCAGAAAGAGCTGGGCATCTGAACTTCACCTTTTACAATGGTAACCAGCCAGTTTTCACTGTGTGTGTATTATGTGCCCCTGTAAAGCAAACAGTTTTAAGAAGAAAATTTGACAAAAATACTTCCAAGTTTTTCTCACAATACTTATAAACATGACTAATGGCTATGTAACACCAGCAATTTTTACTCTCATTTACATGGCACAAAGCTAGGCCAGGGCAGCTGGCAGAGCAAATGACAATGTGACACAAACAGCACTGCATCCCAGAGTGTCTATCCTCTGGCATAAAATCATACCCCACTTTTGACAGGTAGCGTCACTGCTGGTTACACTTCCTTTCTGCTGGTGTGCTTAAATATGAGTTAGAGTAACACTAATTTCAAAAGGCATGATATGAAGACATCTGCAAAATTACAGGCACTAGCCATCACTGCACGCCTGCAATGCATGCCAGCCTTTTATTTCTTGCTTTTCCTGTTGTGTGAGCATCGCAGTGATGAGATTATGTGTGCTTTTGAGAGGTTATAAAGCACAAACTACACAAACAGAAACAAAAGACTTTAAAACCGGTACTGCATCCTTGCGGCCTTCTAACAAGTTGAGATGTGAAACTAACTGCTAGCTACCTTCCAGTAGTTAACCTGCCCTGGAAATGAATATTTCTTAGTAGGCTGATTCAAACACTTTGCATACGTGGACAGCTTCTCATGAGTGATATCAATGAAATTAAGCAGAGCACAGGGTGCCACACTGCAACTTACTGCTGAAATGGCTCCTAATTATCTTTAAAAATTGTTTTGTTACAAGAGTTCCTAGACACCACAGATATATTTCAAATTGTCTATATTCAAAGGGATGAGAAAGAAGGAATATCACACTTTTGTAATCTAATAGTGAAATTATTCCTTTTCCACATCTGCTCTTGCAATGGGAGCCTGAACTAGAGGTTGAGTTTTGAGTTTTCAGTTCTGTTCAGTAGTATGCAATGACATTGCTTGATATTTAGCTCCACCTATGGGCACCTCCATGTACCTCTTTAAATTCATTGAAATTAAACAATTTAGTTATGCTTTAAGGCTCTACCCCTGCCCCCCAAGAAGAAAAAGTAGATGCACAATTCTGTTAAGAACTGCATTCAAGTTACAATGTAATTTATTATTCAAATCATACAGCACAAATTGGTGAATGGAGAGGAATGAGGGAAACACGGAAAAAAAACCAGAAAACTGCATCTTAGAAATGAAAAAAATATTCAGGATCTCTTTTTAGAGAATACAGCCTTCCTTATTATCTAAGGCAATATTTCTATTGATTGACTCTTTTAAACCAAGTTCTAGTATACTAAGCAGTGACTTTTGACTTTTAAGTCAAAATTCTGATAGCTTGCAAGTCATCTTTCGTTGGAGAAAGCTAAAATCTAATTCAAGATCTCTAGTTTAGAGAACTTCTTTGGTCTGCCTAAAACAGCCTGATAGGAATTAGCAGCTCACCAAGAACCCTATATAATTTCATTTGTACACTGAATCACTAAATAAAAGTATAAAAGGTCTGTAAAGCCTAAAAGACAAGTTCCTTTGAAAGTTACTCAAAGACTTGTAAGATTGTAACAAGAAATGCCCACTTGCTATGAGCTGGCCATCTTCTATTCAGTTTTTGAATACTGCAGGTACACTTCATGAGAAAGACTATTTTATTTATCTTTCCAGACAAGAGAGACACACTGTAAGGAAACAACACTAAGATGACTTCACCAAAATCTATTTAAACGCCAGTCAGGTTTTGAAAGATGCATTTTAAAGCTTTAGAAGAACTATTACAGAAAAGGTTGAAAAGATCTTAAGAATTTTGGGACATAAGCATATGACATAAGAGAGAGGGGAAAGTAATGCCAGGATTTTGGCAGAGACCACAGTGTTAACTTTCAGCACTGCAATGCACAGAGGCAGAGAGCTCAAAGGGGAGCTCCAGAACATGCCTAGATCTAGCAGCACCCTGGGCACACCAAAGAGCACAACACATTCCCACTAAATAAATTTGAATAAAATAATGGCAATGTCTACCTGAATGACACTTAAAGGACCTCTTTTTTAGGCTTGATAGCAGAGTAACTCCAAATATTCAGTTAAGAGGGATGATGCTCAGTGGCACAAAACAACTCAAAGACTTATTTTCTACCTCTATATTTCTACCTCCTCCTCCAGATTCCTGCAGTACCTCAGTAAGCCCTATTTTGTAAAACCCTTAACTCAAATAGTGAGGGTCCAGATATGAAACTGAACAAAATGAATTTGGAAACAGAGTTGTAAACAAAACACTGGCTACCCACTGAAATCCTCAGTATCAAAGGCAAGTACTCCAAGATACAAAGAACCTTTCCTAACAAGCTTATATTGAAAAGTAATTAATAGGTGATACATGTTAAAAAAAAGAGATGCCAGTCCAATTCCTGACAGTACTCTAGGGTTATCTGTACATTTGTTTATCCTTGAACAAGCTTCTCTTCACTGGACTCAAAGTGGTAGAGTAGGACAGATACCATCAAAATTTCCAGAGACTTGGACAAAGGTAGACAGCAGCCAGCACTGCACTCATGAGTCTGATTTGTTCCCAGGCCTACAGAAGTATTGAAGGTCTCACAGTATGCCCTATGAGATAGTGAAATGATTGAGGCTTGCCCAGATTTAAATGCGTGGCATCGGAACACAGTACAATCTACACCAGAAAAATAAATAAAGGATAAGCATACATAAATGACAGTAGGAGACACGCAACAGAGCAAACAGAAAATCAAATATAATTTCATTAGGATTAATAAAGGACATCACACCTTGGGCATTAGGTGAATATAGGAAAAGTTTTGAATTGCACTTAAGAGATTTCATTCAAGCGGGATGTAGTGGTAATGAAACTGCAGACAAAATGAATTCCTGGTACAACTTCAATATCAAGAAAACATGTACACACTTAAAGCGGAGGCAGGTCCACACAAAGTTAAGAAAGAGGTAAAGGACCTGCTTGGTAGATGGTACACAATAAGCTCCAATATGTAGGAAGGACAAAAAATAAAAAGAAAAAAAAAGATAAAGTGCAAGAAATATTTCAAGATGAGACAAGGATATAAACCCAAAAAACCTCACCCCAAACAATTCACACTCTATGAAGAGGACTGAGAGTTTGAAGTGCAAGCTATAAGTATACCATCCTTCCAAATATGAAAGTCATTGTTGACAGACTCTAAACCTAGCAGCAAGAACAGCATCAGACTGAAGGCTACTGAAAAATTCCCATCAGTGCTCCTCCCATACTAGGCACCAGCACACAAGACCTTTGCAAAGCCTCTGTAAAGCCTGTAACAAAGTTCTGAAGCCACAGACACTGAGCTACGCCTATCCTTTGATAAGAGACAAAGTGATTTCAGAAAGAAGACCTAGGAAATACCTGTAAACCTCAGAGACCCTTAATCTTCTTCAAATATAGAATAGCATCTCATGGAAGAAGGGCAGGGGTGGAAGCAGGAAACAACATTAGGAAAAACTGGATCTTCTTGAGCTGGTCTTTTGAGAGGCAGAAAGTCCAAAACAGAGTGGGTGACAAGACTCTCAGAGGTGACAAAGTGCCACTTCGAGCCTCTGTCTCTTCCTCCACCTGTTCAACCTTTCACATTTGAACTCCCATCATTTAATTTCTTTTCATACCTCAGATGGAGTGTGCCATAGTAAAAAACAACTGCCAGTTACAAAAAGAAAAAAAAAGGAAGATGACAGACATGCTATAGATACATAAATACAGACCAAGTGACAAAAGCTTCAAGTGTGATAGTTGCTACTTTATCAATGGAAATTTTGTCAGAGGACAAATCCAGTCCTGCCAGATCCATCCTGTCACCTACTCATCAGTCAAGCCACCTTTGTAACGTACAGTATCTTGGGGGATGTCTTACCTTTGTAATTATTGGTTGTTTTGTTTTCTTCTTTTTAGACATCCAAACATGAATTATCAAAAGCATTAAGCAGGTATAATTTTCTACAAATGTTTCTAAAGCGTGTTGGGCAAGCCAGGATAAAAGCGCAACAACCAAACCCAGGACCTAGTGAGTGCATTTCTGAACTCGGGCCCAGAGTAAAGGTCTACCCCTTGCTATCATTTCATATGTTTAGAACAGGGACAGGGTTCAGGACATATCAAAACAAGCAAGCAAGCTTTATAGATACAAATCACAATCTCAAGTCAAAGAACTTGTCTTCCCAGAGACCTCCTGTCTAGTGTGACAGAGCAAAACTTGACCAGGCAGGTGATTATGCCTAGGACAAAATCCACGTTGTAACTGTTAAAATGGTATGAGAGTGTGCTGCAGGAGTTCATTCCTTCCCCACCCTTGACAAGTCTGGACTACACAAGAAGAAAAACAAATACACTTGTCCAGTATTTCAAATATCAAAGCCACTACACTTGATGCTGCTCTAAAAAACAAAGCCCTGGTCAGAAACAAACTTCAGTCTCACATATGGTTGAATTCCCTTCAGTAACAAGTAATGGCCTTAATATAGTAATGCATATGTATAAATGCTTCATCCAACGATAAGAATGCCTATCACTAAGCTGACAACAGGTCTTGCAAAATGACAAATGCTAGTGATCACTTACAGATTTATGAAAACTGTGCATGCTATCCTTATACAGAAAGCAAATAATAAAACATGAGCTACTCTTCCAAAAGAAAAAGAAATTAGGTCTTCTATGTAAAGCAGAATGGCTGAGTTGGAATTGCTTCTTCACCTTCCATTTGTTGTTAGATCACTTAAGGATTAAGTTATTTCTGTTACTTTATGAAGGAATTCCCCTGGATGGGCCTGCTACTGATGAGCAGCATCACTTTGCTATTTCAAACCACTTCTGTGTATAGAACAATAATTCTCAATAATTATGACTGGGAAGTATCGATGTTTGTAAGAATGATGAACATTAATATCCATAACTCCTTCCTGCTATGAAAGGATTTCTATCCATATTGAGAGTGAAACTTTCAATGCATCGTTGTGTAACTTGTTTTGCAACAAAAAGACTTACAGTTACTAGGTAAAGTCAATTAAATACTGATATCTTTTCATATTCCAAGAGCTTTAAAAATAGAATTATTCATGTTGTAGAAGAAAACTGGTAAGGATATTATGAATGCACAGGGATTACTACAGAATAGTAAGA
>VZTO01016484.1:158653-178392 GCA_013400615.1 Syrrhaptes paradoxus | reverse complement strand
GCAATAAATTAAATTAATTTCACAGTCAGGTCTGTATTGCCCCACTTGGTAATTGTTGAGTGATCTCTCTGTCCTTATCTTGACCCATGAACCTTTTGTTGTGCTTTCTCTCTCCTGTCCAGTTGAAGAGAGGAGTGACAGAGCAGCTTTGTTGGGTACCTGGTGTCCAGACAGAGTCAACCCACCACAGCAACACAGCTACAAAGGCTGAATACATCTCTATCTTTATTAAAGGGTTAAACCTTTTCATACAGCTATGTAGATTCTTCGAAGTGCCACCACCTTAGTCTATGTTCTCCAGACCCTGAAAAAGAGAAACAGTTGTATCTGCACCATTCCTGTTGCTAACTTGCAAGAGGTCATAGCTGAAAATACAGGTTTCCAAACTATGCTCAAATACGCAAGCCCTAATTAAAATAAATTAAAATGCACATCCCCCCAGGCAGCGCAGCTGCAGGCACAGAGCGACCTCTGACAGCCCCAAGAGCCACCAGTGCCCACCTCAGAAATCCTGTGAGCCCCAAGCCCAGAGCTCGGGGACAGGGGGGCACAGTGCAAGGCTCCCACTTCCCTCCCAGTGGTCCCTGCCCCATGCCCCCAGCACCTGCCTTGGAGACGTAGTACTTGTTCACCCCTGACACCCGCCGGTCTCGCTCCATCAGGGTCCACTGGTAGGGATAGCGGGCGACCCTCTTCTCCTGCGGGCACAGCATGGCCTGTCACGGCCCGGGGGAAGGGGACCGCGAGGGAGGGGTATCCCAGGGGAAAGGGGACCCCAGGAAGAAGGGGGACCCCAGGGGAGGAGTATCCCAGGGGAAAGGGGACCCCAGGAAGAAGGCGGACCCCAGGGGAGGAGTATCCCAAGGGAAAAGGGACCCCAGGAAGAAGGTGGACCCCAGGGGAAAGGGTATCCCAGGGGAACGGGGACCCCAGGGGAAAGGGGGATCCTAGAGAGAAGTGGGGACCGGGGGAAGGGGGACCCGTGGAGGGAAGGGATCCCAGAGGGAAGAAGGGGCCTGGGACGAAGGGGAGCCCTGAGGGGAAGCGCAGCCCCGGGATCCCGGGCAGGGCCGCGGGGGGGGGCTGTAGGCGTCCCAGTGTCCCCACCCCGCGCTGACCTTGCCGCCGTTCAGCCAGCGGTGCATGTACAAGGTGGAGAGGCCGGGGATGCTGAGGCAGGCGGCCATGATGGCCATCCCGGGCAGGATCTCGTACCACATCCCGCCGGTACCGCGCTACCCCCGCCGCCCCGGGCTCCCCGCGGGCACTCCCGGCCTGCCCCGCGCCCCTTCCCGCCCTGCCCCGCGCCGCCTTTCCCCCCGGGGCGTGCCGGGAGCCGTAGTCCGGCCGGGCGGCGGCGGGAGGCCGGGGCCGAGGGCGCGGCTCGTGGCCCTTTAAGGCGCAGTCGCGCGAGAGGCGCGGCGGCCAATGGGCGCGGGCGCTGCGCTGCGGCCCGGGATGAAGGAGGACAAGGAGAACGCCAGGCCCAAGGAGCGCCGCGGGCCCGCCGCCGCCCCGGGGGCTCTGCTGGGGGCCGGGACCGCCACCGGCGCCGATGGCAGGGCTGGGGGCGCCGAGCTCGACCGCCTCGAGCGGCCCAAGGACAAGAAAGAGACGCTCAGCAAGGTGGGGCCTGCACGGCGCTGGGTGCGGTCCCCCTGACCCGCGGTAACGGGGGAGGCGGTGGCGGGGGGGAGCCGGGGGTTCTGGGCCGCTTTAACCGGCCTGGCCGTGCCGCAGGTGGTGATCCGGCGGCTGCCGCCCAGCCTGACGAAGGAGCAGCTGGAGGAGCACCTCCAGCCCCTGCCCGAGCATGACTACTTCGAGTTCTTCGCCAACGACTCCAGGTACGGCCGCTGCCCCCCTCCCCGGGCCCCGGGGGGCTCCCGGGAACCGGCCCCGCTGCCGGCCGGGCCCTGAGAGCCGCCGCCGCCCCGTCAGCCCGGCCGTGTCGGTCTTGTCGCCCTGCAGCTTGTACCCTCACATGTTCTCGAGAGCCTACATCAACTTTAAGAACCAGGAAGACATAGTCCTCTTCAGGGATCGCTTTGACGGCTATGTTTTTGTCGATCACAAAGGTAAGCGAGCGGTGCTGGGCTGTGGGTTTGCATCCCCCCGGGGTGTGCGGTGTGCTGGTCGAGTTTTAGAGGAATGGGTGTGAGCAGGTTAACATCCCACCCCTGATTTGCTTGGTTTTCGTGCCTTGAGTGAATGTCATGGGGTATTTTAAAGAAGGATGAAAATGCCTTATGCTTTGTGGAAACTAAGTCGATTTTGTGTATTATGTGTAAAACCTAGTTAGGCGTGTATCAGGGTAGCAGCAGTGTCAATATAAAACCCGTTGCTGTTACTGAGATTCATACTTGCACTGTCATACCTGAGTGTAAGGTCTGAAAAGTGAAAGTGGTTAGGCAGTGTCGCTGTCCAAACCAAACGAAGCTGAGGTTAATGATGCCACCTTCTGCTACTCCCCTCACCTGTTCTGTGCCCTTATAACAGTGTGGCTTATTTTTTGATCAGTTTTTAATTTGAATTATTACTTGTTTCAATTTACAACTGAGTGAGCTGCCTTGTTTCAGAAGAAGGAACAGCTTATTCCTTGCAGTCAGATTGTGAAAGTGAGTGCTCTCTGGAGACATTAATCTGTAGGAAACATGTTTTAATTAATTGGCTAAACATCTGAGTATTTAGTCATTGCTTATCTTTTTTTCTGAATACATGTTGGGTTTAAGTTTTGCATTTCAAAATTGCTTACATTGGGTAGCACTAAAAGTTGTTAGTCTTTCATTAAGAGACCTTAAATTTACATATTTAGCAGAAGCTTAAACAAGAGCCTTCCTGTTGCCTACAGTAGACTAAGGATTCCACTGTGAACTTTTTTTCGAGTACATGTGTTTTATGTTTGGTCTAGCCAGGTGTCCTATGTGACACAAAGCTCTGTCCACAAGATTCCCCCTTATTTATGAGGGTTGCATGACAAGGTTCTGATAACACCTAGGTCTTGTAATAAGCTGGTTTGCCCTGTAACAGCACACTGTGTTTGCCATATCCAACAGCAGCGTTGGATTTATGTGGCTGTAAATGTAGCATTCTGTTCAGAAGGTAAAGCTTCAAAGCTTGCCTGTAACGTGTTACATTCTGTTGTATTTTGCCAAAAACTTGGATTTGCCTTAGTTGCATTGACTTAAAATATTCTCTTTTTCTTGCACAATGAATGGGTGGTCTGTAGGGTGAGGATATTGTGTGATGCGGTGTAGCTGAGGTGGCTGAACTGAGAGTTATGGGTAGTCTTAAATCTAATATTTCCATCTTGGTGTGAGTCTCTGAACTTGATGTTTTGTTATTGTAGTGAGAGTGTTTAGCTCATGAATTCTGCTGCTTCTACTTTTTTTTTATTAAATGGCTTTCAAAACAATAAATTTTTTAAGGTCTCTAAGTGGCCTCTTTTAGTATTGCATATTTCTTGTGAGGCTTATCTTCCTGCTTTGGACAGAGGCAATATACTCTTTTTTTTCTCTCTTTCATCTCTATTTTAATGTATTTTTTCCCTCTTCTCTTAACAGGTCAGGAATATGCTGCCATAGTTGAGTTTGCACCTTTCCAAAAAGCTGCAAAAAAGAAGAGTAAGAAAAAGGATGCGAAAACTGGAACTATCGAAGATGGTATAACAGCTAGCTAGTTTTTTTTGCATGTGTAGACTTGAAAGCCTTAGCGGTAATGGGAATATAATGGTTTTACTGTGACACTGTAGTTTATCAATCGAATGTTTGCTTAATTATATGTGAAACTTATTATCGTTGCTTTGTTAGCTGCAAATCTACTAAATATGATTGTCCTAGACAAATGTAATGCTGCCAACTTATGAAAAGGTGGCATAAAAACAACACAACTTATGTAAATCTAACCCAGGCTTCCAGCACTGCACAATATAAATTCTCTTCATGCTACAGTATATCTTTTCTTTTTCCTTTTTTTTTTTTTCTTTTCCCTTTCCTCTCCCCTGTAGATCCAGAGTACAAGAAGTTTTTGGAAAGTTACAGTGCAGATGATGAAAAATTAACCTCCACTCCTGAAACTTTGTTGGAGGAAATAGAGGCAAGAAACAAAGAGCTAATAGGTATGGAAATCTATGTACTGTAGTTACATTTTCCTACAGCACAAAGAAAATTTATGTGGTATAATTTAGAGCTGTGTTTTCTCAACCTTGAGGAGCCTGAATTCTTTTGCCTGCTTGCTTGGTATTTGTTAAACCTTTAGGCTAATATTATTCAGTCTTTTATTTTGCTCCCATGCTCTAAATTCTTCTCTAGGTTTAAGTTTTATATGATTACCTTCCTTCCTGATTTAAGCTGCTGGTTGGATATTTGTTAGCTAGTCTGGGCTGTGGAGCGGCTGCGTTTCAGTGAGGTGCAGCTATGTTTCATGCAAGATGCTGTGAGCAGTCACGTTCCATGCAAGCACAAGTTAAGAGTTAATTGTGGCTGCATTAAATACCACAAAAAAATGTCCAGAAGTCTCTCTTTAAGCCTGTTACAGGTATGCCTTTCAAAGTGAGAGAATCTGGGAAAAGCCTATTGCAGACTGTGTGTACCTTTACGGACAGGTGTACTGGATGTTGTATTAGTATCCTAAAGAAGTTTATGGAATCCTAATAGTGGCCACTGTGCAGGGATAGGATTGGAATACTTGTTTCACTGTTTTATTGCTGTTGTGACAGGAGATAGGCTGGATCATCCATAAGGCTCCTTCATTTCATGCAGGGTTTTGTTGTAGTTATTGCAGTGTTGGATAAGGCAACTTGTTTACATTTGTTTTATGTATTCTCCAGCTAAAAAGACTACTCCTTTGTTAAACTTCCTGAAAAATAAACAGGTAAGGCTTATTTCCAGAATCCTTGTGTTGCTTGCAAATACAATTCACTCATTTAAAGCATGGGTTTGTGTCTTGCAATGTGTGTATTGGTATGTTTCTGCCCTTCCTTTTCAAGAAGCAGCTTTTCACCCAACTTCCTTGTTGCCATCTGGTTCACATATTTTAAACTAATACAACACTGGCCTGTGTAGGAACAGTGGTGCTTTATGTGCATTCTGGTCACAGCTAAACATCTCTTGTGGCACTGCCAAACCAGATTCCATTTTAATGCTTTCATTTTTAATATGGTCATGGCTGAGGTCCTGGTAGATGATCTTTTTTCTAGCACATAATCTCATTTTAACTTTTAGTGAAGAGAAAATAACAGATGGAACAGGTTTAACTAAAATTAGAATGATAAAAGCTGAGGCTAGTGTTGTGTTTGGGTTTTTTTAAGACAGTACAAATCGAGGATTATGAGCAAGAAGAAAATGAAATGCTGCTCTAACATGGTCAGGTTCACAGCAGAACAATAGAGACGACAGTACCTTTTTCTTTTATAATAGGGGCAGTTTGAGGTGAGTTTTTTGGTGGTGAAATGTTTTATGGCTTTGTGGCAGGGTATCTTGTTAGGCTTAAAGGGATGTTTTCTGTTGTGGAAATACACTACTTCTCTTTGCTTTTACATACACAGAGGCTGAGAGAAGAAAAAAGAGAGGAGAGGAGGAGGAGAGAATTGGAAAGAAAACGACAAAGAGAAGAAGAAAGAAGAAAATGGAAAGAGGAGGAGAGAAGGAAGAGGAAAGAAGCGGAAAAACTGAAGAAGGTAGACAGATGCCCAGAAAAAGAAAGAGACAGATCAAAAGAAGAACCAAAGATTAAGGTCTAGAACAGTTCTTTATTATAAACTGTTACACTCCCTTTTCCCTGTTATTTGTATATCAGTTTCTCAAAATGTGCTTTGAGTATTGTGTGAAGAATCACATGAGTTTGGTGTTAGTAAATTACCACTTTTTTGTAATAGTCAATGTTAGGCATTGTAAAGGTTTACATGCTGTAATACTTCGTAGTAGTATTTGAAGCTTTTTGTTATGTGACTGTTGTACATGCTCTGGTAAAAAGAATTGTGAATTTGCTATGGAATGGAGACTATTTTTAAGCTTTCTAAAATGGCCTGGTTTAGGAGAACAATCCTACTCTGCTGTGTGGATTATGCTTACTCATACACTCCAGCTTTTAGAAATACTGCGATTTGCAGTAACGTTACCTTAATGTTTATCTCTTACTGGACTATGGTTCCTTTGATGCAATTTTGGTGTTGTGCCAGACAATATGTGTTAGAGTGAGCTTTTTAGTTGAGACTTCTGTTTTCTTTGTAGCTACTTAAGAAGCCTGAAAAAGATGAAAAAGACTTGGAGAAAAAAGAAAAATCCAAGAAACTGGAAAAAGAGACTCTGAGGGAGGAAAAAAATGCGAGTAGTGCATCTGCCAAACGATCTGATGGGGAGACAAAAGAAGAGAAGGCAAAAAAGTATTCTAGTACTTGCTATAAATATATATATGTATATATAACTCGTTTCCTGATCGTTGCGAGGCTTAAGCTGCTCTGCCATGACCATGTTTTGAAATTTCTTTCAAATTATTTTTCTGATACAAGACATGGGATGTGTTCTGTGACAGCACACATCCCTGTGGTTACAGAAAGCTGTATGAATTGCCTGACAGTTCTTCACTAGTGGATGAATTTTAATATTTTTGCAACTCAGTTGTAGGAACTCTGCAAGAGAAACCTGCAACAGGCTGTGAGTGCTGTCCTTGCAATGAGAGAATTACAACTGTGGCAAGAGGAGAGGTGTACTCCAGTTAGTAGTCCCTTTAAGTCTTGTAAAAGGTCAAAGTGGAAAGTGTCATTCTCAGCAGCTCTGTGATCTGTTCAAGGTTCAGCTCTGCCATGTGAGAATTAGAGATGAGGCAGAGAAATTCAGGTGTTTTCCAAAGCCAGAGGAGACTCAGCCAGCTATGTGAGTAGAAGGCTAGGAAACGCTAGCCATCAGTGTCATCTCTGGTTATCATGCATGACTCAGATTATTACAGCTTCCCAAAAGCTCCCTAGAACCTGCCAGTGTGTCATCTTCGTGTTGCAAATTTATACCAGTATTACATTGATCTCCCAGCTCTGTTTGATGAATCTTTTGAGCTTAATTTTCAGTTTTGTTTTCATACAGATCGGAAGATGAGTGTGTAAAGGACTACAGGGACCGAGATAGAGATTTTGAAAGAGACAGAGACTATGAGAGAGCACAGAGGGAGAAACTGAGACGTCAAGAAGAGGAACGTCGGAGGCAGAAAGAGCGCTTTGAGAAAGAGAAGGTTTTTAGAAGGAAAGAGGAAGAGGTGAAAAAGGAGAGAGACTTACTCAGAGAAAAAGGAAAGAAAAGTGATCTTACAGACTTTACCAGCAGCATGGACAAATCTGAGAAAGTAACCAAAGACGATAAAAAAGAGGATCCAATTAAGAGGGATCGTATCAGAAACAAGGTGCTGGATTTCTTTAAATGCATGTGTTGGTTCATAGGGAGCAGTTTGTGGTGTTTAAGATAAAAGCACTGTGAGGAAAGAACCATGTGGTCTCTCTGAAACTTCTTCCTGTCCTAGTAACCAACTCTGCCATTGCTGGAAAGTTTGCCCATTTCTCCACCAAACTTTGCTAAACTGTTTGTGTTTTTTTTTGTCACTGTATAGGAATTAAGCCAAGATACCGTGGGTGAAACTGTAAAGACCCTGATCCCTTTTCATTTGCTGACTTTATGCCATAGGCTTTATCTTTAAGGAGTCAGAGCATCAGTAACATACCTGTATCTCTGCTGATGCTATATGTGCCTGAAAATATGGCTTGAAGTGAGAGTGTGATTGAACAGGTTCCTCCACAGCAGGGGCAAGACTGCTACATGCAGAATATGACAGATCTGTAAACTCAAGAAATGTCTTCAGTTTAGTTTTGTATACTCTGCAAATCTGTTTTTGCAGTGTCAGTTTTCCCTGTCACTTAAGGCATTATTGGGTACAAATGAAACTCAGGATTTTGAAGAAGCTTTGAAGTTGGCCTCTGTTGTGAGAGACAGGGAGCTGAAGTTGTCAGAGTAAGAAACTACAAGTAACTTCATCTGTGTGCCGTGTTCTTTGTGGCTTGATGAGGGATGTTGCCTTACAACAGAAGCAACTTTGCTTTGAGACAGTTGAAGTTAAATTATCCCACCATGGTGGCAATGTAACTCAGAACACCTTGAAAAGTTTGAATTTGAGCCATTTCTAGTATCACTGATGTCATAATAACCATGATAGCATGGGGCCCTGAAAGAGTCTAAATAGTTTTGATTTATTTCAGGATCGTCCAGCAATGCAGCTGTACCAGCCGGGAGCCCGAAGCCGAAGCAGATTGTGTCAGTATGAAGACAGTGCTGCAAAGCCCACAGATCAGGGAGTGGACAAGAAACAAGAGAGTGAGACCAGTACTCTGAAGGAAGAGGAGTGACTAGCCTGCAAGCCTTATGTGTTCTGTCTGTGCAGCCAAAGAGCATGTACTACGCAATCCAGAAGTGCCTTCGAAGTGAAGAAGGAACAAAGGAAGAAAAGGGGGCGTTGTGCTGTTGGATGTTTCTGGTTAAAGAACCTCAGTTGTAGATTTGGATTTTGAAATGTGTTCTCATTGTATTTTCAGTTATTTGAATCTATTTTCCCACCATCTAACTACAACAGAGAAGAGAATCGTTGCAAAGTAGAAAGACTTTATGGCCTTAAGTATGATAATAAGTGAGTCATGCAGTCACAAGGAGATGACACCTGGATCTAAAGCCAGAGCGTTGCTGTAAAGTGATCAGAGCCAGTGTTCAGTGCACTTAAGCAGAGCAAGCTTGAAGTTGCCCGGAGTTAACACAGGTGTTGCAATGTTGTGTGGTGCTCCTACATGAGGCAATGATAGCTAAATGATGTCGGTGTAGCACTGAGACAGGTACGCAGGCTGGGGTTGTTGAGGTACCAGCGCACAGGAGTCCTCTGGCACGTAGAGAGCACCTGGCATCGCAGTAGTGATGTTACGGAGGGGGGAGACCTTCCTCTCCAGTGGTTCTCTGGATAAAATAATTAAGTTGGAGTGTATGAATAAGCTGGCTTAATATTGGAAAACTTCTTGACAAATTCTCATGTAAAGTCTAAATGGAAATGCTTATTTTTAATCAAAGGTAGCTGGTTGGAGCATCCTGTTCTTTTCCAGCCTTCTCCCTTCTTTAGAGTCTGAAACATTTCCTAACTCCTGCCCTCTCCCTACTGCTTTATCCTCCCTCATAACTTGAAATATTGTTTTACAGCCCAGACAGAGACTTCACCAGTAGCAGCTCCTCCTAAGCTAGCGAATTTTAGCCATACCTGTTTTGTACTAAACCCAATAAACTCCCAGAAACTCTGCCGTCGCCGTCCCTCACTCAGCTCCGTCTGCGCCGGGGCGGGCCGCCAGGCCGCCAGGGGGTGCTGTGGCCGCGGAGCCAGCTCCGCCCCGCGCCTCTCTCGCCGCTTCCCCCCGCCCCTTCCGCCTCTTCCGCCGCCGCCATCGACGGGACGCCGGGCAGCTCAGCGCCATGGTGAGACCATCGGCCGCCATCCGCCGCCGTGCCGCGACATTGCGGGTTGTCTCGCCGCCGCGGGGTGGCTTGTGGTTCCCGGCAGGCAGGCCGCGGGGGAGGGCGGGGAGGAGCGGCGCGGTGGAGCGGGAGGGCCCGGGTGAAGCTGTCCTGGCTCGCCGAGGCCTTGCGGCCTACCGGCCGCCTCCCTGCGCGGGGCGGCGAGCTCCTGCGGTGAGGCTGCGAACGCGGGGCTGTGCGGGGGCGGCCGTGTGGGACTAATGGCTGCTCTCTCTTGTAGTCGTCTCACAAGACGTTCAAGATCAAACGCTTCCTTGCGAAGAAGCAGAAACAGAACCGGCCTATCCCGCAATGGATTCGCATGAAAACGGGCAATAAGATCAGGTAACGAGCTCGGCTGTGGCTTTCTGAGGAATTGCAGCCCACCGCTGCCCGGGCTCTTAACTCGGGCTGCCAGTGCAGTAAGGATTGAAGTCAGAAGCTGGTGGTGTAAAAGGGTTCATGGAAGCACAAGTGCAATTTTGTGGCCGTGAATTCCACACGAGTACGCTAATGCAAATATATAACCACCAGGTTCTGTGGGCCCATTGTGCTTTCTTGATGCAGTGAAGGGTTTCTAGGCTGTTTCCTTCTGTAGCAGTTCGGGTCATTCTAGTGCTCTCCAGGTATCCACAGGTATTCAGTCATGGCATGTTGAAACTGAAAACGTGAACTGTCTGTCTGGATAATTTATTTCAGAATTTGTACCCCAGTAACTTTTGTTTTTCTGAGATCCCTGGTCCAGCACCTCTCCCCCCTCTTAGCTGTTCCTCTGGGTTCCTACATTCTCAAGGAACGGTACCTTACTAAGTGTGGGTGTTCTGTAGTACGGAAGATTGTGTGTAAGGCAACAAAGGGCTTGCTGGGTGTATGGGAGATAAAATTGGTAGGGTAAGATCCTTGGCACAGGACTGCAGAATTAATTTGCAACAGTTCCTTTTTGTTTGCCTACAGCGTCTGTTTCCAAGCATTGTATTTAGGAAGATACAATAAGAGTAGTGTAGAATACCAGGTAAATGTGAGGTGCACAGAAGGTGGTGCATATCTGAGCTTTCTGGTTTAAAAGCTTCAGCCAGTATAGTTTGGTCGCTCATGCTGGGCAGCTAGCTTTTTATCTCATGTGCTCCCCTGTCCAGACTTTTTGAGGGAACAGGATTCTTTATCCCAGATCATTTTTTGTTCTAAATAGTGAGAAGAGTGACAGTAGCAGTGGTTGGCTCAGGCAGTGAAATGGCACAGAATTGCCAGGTTCTGTTCCTGTTACTTCTCCTAACTCATTTGTAGGAAAAAACTGTATCCTTGTTTTCCAGATACCGACTTACAACGGGTTTGTGTTTCAGCTAAATTGCAGTACTTTGGAATACTTTATCGTGGGGCAAAATAACACATTTTTGTTTCGTGGCACTTCAGTACCTCAGTCACCAGTTTTATCCGAACTGTGTGCCAAAGCAGGCTGCAATTACAGTGCTTCATTCTGTGGGAGTACTGCCATTCCCCTGCTGACAGTAACTCTGTTAACGCTGTCTTTGGTTTCACCTATGCAGTGGTGAGACCGTTTGGTCTTAACATGTACAAGTGCATACTCCTACACGAATATACTTTCCTAGAAGAAGGCCTTTTCCATATGCTGCTCTGCTTTCATATTTTGAAAAAGTATGATACTTTTTGTGTTAGACTATAAACTACATCCAAAAAATAGTTTTTATAATTGGACAATCAATATAAGATCAGAGGTCTTGTTTCCAAAAGAGCAGGTAGGATATTCTCATGCCAGTGCTGATGCATCTCTGCAGGTATCTTTATCTCTTTGAGGCTTAGATTCTGGTGCAGTAACATGCTAGTCAGTTAGTGAATGAAGAAAGTAAACAGAGATAGAAATTTTTTAAAATAAGTAGACAGCTGATTATTGTTGGCAGCTTGCCACTATAGCATATAAGAAAGATTTCAGTCCTTTACTGTTGAGTTAATTCAAGGTGGTTTTAGTCTGCCTGGATCCTTGAATGTGTGTGTGCACTTTACTAATTTACACTGCTTTTGTCGTAGGTACAACTCCAAAAGGAGACACTGGAGAAGGACCAAACTGGGCTTGTAAGAGAGACTGTCTCCTGGGAACTCTAATAGCACTTGTCTTTCTGCGTCAGATTGATGCACCCCGTATGCTGTTCGGCGACCCCCAGGGAATTCCTTCTATAGTGTTGGGCTGCAATCACTAATATTTTTATTTTTCTTTTTTCTAAGCTAGTCTGGGTTATTGATGTTAACTGGGGAAATCTTGAAAGAATTTGCATCTGAAACATGAAGACTGTGTTCTATTAGTGTTCCTTCGTTCGGGCATCATCATGAATATTGACAGTGTACAGGTTTACTAATAAATATGGACCTGAATTACTTGGTTGAAATTATTTCATATATATATGGTGGGATAGTATTACAGAATAAAATCTATTGTGAATATAATCTCACACTTAAGTGTGAGAACCTTGTCAGCTCTTTTCAGATTGAGTAGGCTGTGTCTTCCTTTTCGCTTGCTGTAAACCTTTGAGAGCAAAGCATACCAATTTTTTAAAGAAAAGGGGTAAAAATCTGAACTTATCTTAGAGGAGTTAACTTGAAGCAAATCTTTTCTTAGACAAACTGAAATAGTTTTTTAAAAAGTCTTTTAGAGGCAGGTGTGAAAAAGGCAGACTTCACTTTATGATCCATAAGTCCACTGTGGCTACAGTAACTGTTTAACAAAGTGCCAGCCTCTTCCAGAGTCTGGGGAGACTCTACATTTCTGGTAGATGTTGCTAAGAAAAGTAAGCAGCATTTTCAGAATTTGCTGAAGATGTGTGTGTATAGGTGCTGAATGCATTTCAGCAAAACACTGAAAATGCTCCTCTGGGGTAAGGTGGCTTCCCGATTGAGGTGTGCTGTGGTAGGTGAGGAGGATCCAAACTAACAAAACCTTTTGCTGAACCAAGTCAGTCTCCTGTTACCACCCTCTGTGACACTATGCTTACATGTTGGATGTACGTAAGATCCCTATGGCTGGCTTCTGTCACAGCTCCAGATTCTCTGCTCCACCCTTATCTCTCACCTGACCCTTCTGAGCATCCAGAGTAGACTAGCGAAGCGTAGCTGGGCCTGCTGGCCAGTGGGGTCACGTTTTTCAGTTAGAGTACATCTGAACTGCAAGTGTTGAACAGCGCGAATGATGACACTGTGGTACCGGGCAAATGCTGAAATGTTACACGCCTGAAAGCACTATAAAAATACTTGCATGGGAAATAAGAATGCAGAGTTGAGAAGTGACATTTGAAAATCAAGACTAGCTTTCCTGTGCCTGAGCAGCATACTGGCAAGGCTGCCCCGGACACGTGCCCGCATTAGCTGGAGGTGGCTCCTTGTGTTCACCTCACACCTGTGGTCAGCTGAGGATGACAGCTTCTTGCTGCTTGTGTGCCAAGCCCCTGCAGCACCGGGAGCTGCTCAGGTGAGATGTGGGGCAGGGCAGCCCTTGGAGTGTGGGGCTGAGATCCTGGCTGGGGAGGAGGTGCAGTGGAATAATCAGGTGAAAGAAAGTTTCACTTAGGAGAGGAGGAAAGGGATGAATATAGCAAGGGCAGGGGATAGATTTATAATCTACAAAATGTAATAATGCTGTAAACAGTAATACAAATGCATGTTCCCTAGAATATGTAAAAAGCTGAATTTTGTTTGGAGCTCTGTGTTGGCTTGACCAAGTTGGTCTTGATGCCAGCCACAGGTGCAGCTTAATTTATTACATTCTCAGCAGAAGGGTAGGTAGTAACTCAAGATGTTGCTCAAAGGCAGAGTTAGCAGCTATTTTAAAAAAGGGGAGAGAGAAAATAAGGGATTAAACTGCTCAGAGTGGTCAGTGCGGCCTGTGGAACATCACCTATTTGCTGCAAAGTGCTCTTGTGTTGTTTTCTGGGTTCAGCCTGCCGCGGTGGCTCAGTTCCTGAGTGGCAGCTTCCTGAGGAAGCTTCAGGCTGCCACACCTTCGGTGCTGCTGCTTTTCATGTTGAAGGTAAATAGATTTACCTCCTTCTCGTTACAATTTGTAGCACATAATGCTGGGCAGCAGCATACGCCAAGCACAGATAAAGACACAACAAATACACACTTTGCTCAGAGCTCTGACAGTCTCTCCCTCCCAAGGTGTGCTGGAGGTTTCTGTGAGCACAGGAGAGCAAGGCTGGGATTTTTACCAGCTTCAGGACACTTCAGAGGTATCTTCTAGCTTCTTTTCCTGTCTGGTAAGAGTCTAGTTTCTGCTTTGTTATCAGGGGGAAGCAGCATGTCACTGCAACAGGAAAGCAGCAAACAGCATTGCCAGGGATGTTTCAACAGAGGCCCATCTGCTGCAAACACTTTTACCCCTGTTTTTTAAATCTTTTCTGTGCTTTTCTCTTTGAAGCAAGTGTATAGGAAATAGCAGCACTACTGAGGATTGGCGATCAGCCTTGGAGCCCTGCAAACCACCCGCTGCCTCTCCCCATCACCACTGTTGGCAGAATCTCCCTTCAGTTGTGTCTATGAGGACCTGTCTGAGGAGGAAAACAGTTTTATGGAGTTGAGAAAGGAGGCAGTTTTCTCCGTGACATTTGTGGGAACACTTTCCTGAGCAACAGACTGAACTATTCATTACAATTTGTTTGATAGTCTCCCTATTTCTCTCATTACTGTGCCATTTTTTTAGATGGAAGCAGCTTCTACCAAGAAGCTGCTTTGGAAAATAACCCCTTGTATTATTTTTCCCCATTTGACTGAATCTGGTTTTCAAATTGGACATTAAGGGATAGCAAGAAGTAAGTTTAGTACATATTAAAATTGGGTTAAAATCAATCTGCAGAACATTAACCAACACAAGTACCTCTGGGTTTGAATGATTTCTGTGGTTCCTGTGGCAGCTCTCTTTTCCCTGTCCTTCCCTGTGAGAGCTGTGGGGGGGATCAGGGATCTTTGCAGAACTGGGCTAACACACGATAACTGAGACATCAACAGAAGTGTTAAAGAAAAAAATTATTTGCATATTCTAGTCCATTAATTTTGGTGGATATGCTTTTGTTTTCTGAGAAGCAAATCTAGAGCTGATTGTGTATTTGAGGAATATTTTTTAAATGTCTGCATTTCCAAACTGACTGCGCCTCTGTAGGTATGAGAATAAACTGCGTGAGACAGAGGGGTGGGTCACTGGAAGCAGCGTGGTGTCTGGGGCAAAGACAGCGTACCGCAGCGGAAAGGGTACTGCAATTTGAAGAAGATCCTTTTTTTGCTCCGTGGAGAGGAACCCTTGCAGACAGGCGTTGATGAGGATGTTGTAACACCACCCAGAGAAACAGGACTCTGGTCTCGCTCCTTCTGAAGTGCCTGCCTAATTTGCCTCAGAGCAGAATACAGCTTCAACCCAGGACCAAAAGATGGGCGAAAAAGCTGCCTTTAGGGGGTTTTGGTTCACTGTCAAGGGGAGGCAAGTACTGAAAATCATTTAGTCACATTGAAATGCAGCAGTTTGACTGTCACCAGTTAAATTTCACTTTCAAATGGAACATTAGTGCAAGTTTCCTGGTGGAGCATGACTAAGCTGCAGGTACTAATGCAAAGGAAACTGATCCTTCAAGGAAATTCTCACTAATTCCACTGTTTACTCTGTGCCTTACTCAGAGGAGGATGTAAGAGCGAACCCACGCCCTCTCCCCGACAGCACGCTGCTGCAAAAGGGTGACAGAGGACTGACAGGCAAAAAATGTTTCATCAGAACATGCACCCACCTGTCCTATCAACAACACTTTGGTTACCAGAACTAAAGATCGCAGGTGTTTTGACACCAGTGCTTTTCCTGGAGTCTGTGCTGCTGTGACCAGGCTCACTAGAATTCAGCCTGCTGTCCTGTGGCGTGGATGTGGCCAGAGAAGTTCGGGAAGGAGATATGTTGCCTTTAATCTATTAAGAGTTAAAACATTACAAAATTGGTGTAGATCAGGCATTAAATCCATTCCCAGTGTGTTTTGTGCGTTTCTGCTGCTGACAAACAAGTGATTAAAAGGATGTCCAGACACACCGATGTGTCCCTGTGGTCACCTGAACTAGGATCCAGTCACTGGATCACTATCCACTCATCTGGAAGCTGTTTTTCCATGTATCATCCACTGCAGTTATTCCAGTGTCTGAGCAGCATTTCAGAGCACTATCTGAATATAAACGGTGAAACCCGCAGACCCAAGTTCCCCTGAGGGAGTTACCCGTGTATCTTTCTGCATCAAGGTGCAAATTCACCCGTGCAGCCCGGCCAGAGATCATGTTGAGTCCCTCGGTCACCTCTGCAGACCCCCAGAAAGGCAGCTGGAAAGAAACCGCGACTGCCCTCCAAAGCAAGGTGTCTGCACAAGGGCTGCGGCTCTGCAAACGGGGAACAGAAACTCCCCAGTCGCTGTCTGAGAGTCACTTCTCCAGCGGGACTGCTATTTAAGGAGACAGAAATGGTCTCATGCTGATGAAAAAGAGGAAGGGGCTGTTGTTTTTTGAAGATATTTTGAAGCAGCCCTGGTGTTTGAGAATGGGAAAAGCAAGTTGAAATCAGCTTTTGAAATCAACTGGGCAGAGCTCCAGTTTTGGTGAATAAAACACAAATAGGCGAGCAGAGGCTTTGCCCTTTTAATGCAGTTACCGGTACGTACACGCGGGGTTATGCTGCTGTAGGGATGTTTCTTAAGAGTTTCATTTTTGAGCATGACCTCAGTAGCAACAAAGATAATCTCACAGCCTTCATACCTTTTCCATGGTTTTGAGCAATGAATCTTCTTTCCAGAGCTGCTCCTGGACTCCAGTCCCCGCAGGAGCCACCACATGCCACCCCACTGGGTGTCCCTCCTGCCTCCTCTGCTCCGGCCCCCATCCCCAGTGGGGCTGAGCATCTCAGGCTCCCCTGGACGGGGGTCCCCAGGGAAGGGCTGCCAGGGAAAGGGCTGCCCTCGCTGAGTTCCCAGCTCCCTGCAGGCTCTTCTGGCTGCTATTCAGCGCAGGTTTGCAGGCAAATGGGCCAGGGGAGCTTCAGCGCTTTTGGAAGAAAGCAAATGCCTGTCTGGCAAAGTCCTGGAGGGTCGACAGTCTCCAGGAGAACTGGGTTTTCCCCCTGGCCCCGGAGTCCACACAGTCCTGCCCTTCCCTGGCCTCTCCGGATGACTTACAGTTGTTGTTGGTGTTGTGACGGCGCAGCTGGACGAAGTCCTCCTCCACGGCTCCTGCCAGCTCCTTCAGCTCCCTGGAGGTGTCTGCCCGCAGGTACTGCCAAGCCTTGCGCCCGTTGTGGTCCCTGCGGCTGGTGTCTGCCCCGTAAGCTCCCACCAGCACTTTGATGAGCATCTCGTGTCCCTGCAGAGCAGCCACGTGCAAGGGGGTGAGCCCGCCGCTGGTCGTGGGGATGTTCACATTGATGGGATAGCCCTTCTTCTGGGCGTGGGAGATGACCTGGATGAAGCTCTCATGGTGGCCATGCTTGGCGAGCCAGTGGAGGGCAGTGAAGCCTGTCACAAAGTCTTTCCTGGTCAGCAGGCTGGGATCCAGGTCCAGCAGCCTGATGATGTTCTCTGCATCACCCTGGGCTACTGTCAGCAGCCACTCGTGCTCCAGGGGATCCAGGGCAAGGGATGGCACCTCGGGGCTCTGATCAGGCTTCTGCTCCTGGTGTGGCCCTGCAAGGAGACTGCTGCTGTTAGATGTCTTCTGAGTGGTGGCAAAGCGCATGGTGCTGCCAGGGCTATTGCTCTGCAGGAGGATTTCCTTCAGCTCCTTCCTTCGGGTAATGCCAGGGCCTATGGAGAGCCTGCCTGCAGTCCTACCCCAGCTCCCCAGGCCCTGGTTGCCCCAGCTGGCGCTCCTCTTGGTGTCCGTCTTCTGCAGCGAGTGGAAACGCTCCCTGCTCCCCGTGGTGGCTGGCCAGAGATGGGAGCTGCGGGCTATTCTCCCTGTTTGTGGCTGGGTGGTTTCCAGGGAGGCGAACGTCCGGGCAATGCCAGCTACCCTCTGCTGCGCCGAGCCCTGCTCCCGCTCCTGCTCCCGCCGGGCCATGGCGGTGCCTCCCTCGGGGCTGGCCAGCAGCCCGCTCCCCGGCAAAGCGCAGCTTGTGCTCCCCAGCTCTCACCCCACGCTTCCTGTGCCGGCGTCAGGCAAAGGAGGAACCGACTGCACGGCGGTGGGAGGGCACGCTGGGCAAGGCGGCGGATCGGCGGTGCTGCTGTGCTGCCAGGGCGGTGCAGGTGACCTTTGGTCACGCTGCGTCTGCGGCTGCTGCCAGCAGCAGGCACAGCCACAGCCACGGGCTGTCCGTCCCCCTGGTCCCCACTGGCTGCAACATCACAGAGGGAAGAGCAGGTGTGTGTGTGGGGGCTGCGGGGAGCGTGTGGCATTGCTGGGGTGGGCAGAGACAGGGGGTCCCGGGCAGTGCGATGCTGGTGTTAGGGCAAAAATTTGATTAACTGTGTCCTTTGCTCTGAACAGTCTCGTGCAGTGTTAGCGGCTGACCATTCACAGCTGAAGTAGCTGAAGTCTTAGGCTGCAAGAGTTGACCAAGCATAAACATTTGATAAAATTAACGCTGCTAACAAAGAACTAGATGAATCTGGCAGATAGGAGCAGAATGAAGGAGATAAGGACCAAGGAGACAATTCCGAAGGAATGAAATAACTTCAGAAGGCCTCCAGCCCAGTGCCAGTGAAAATTGATAAGAAATTAGAGACCACCAACAAGAATTAAGTGGTTGGGCTTGGGGACGGGGTGACGGGTGGTACGGTATGATTGACAGGTGTGAACTGGGGTAGGGGTCCCTCTCTGGAGGCACCCAGCTCGAGCTGTAATCAAAGAACTAATAAAAGGCTAACTGGAAACCCTCCCTTGGACTCAGCATTCTCAGTGGGAACCTGGGGTTGGACCCTGTTAGGATGGATGGCCCGTGTAAATCCCTAACACTGCCCGTGGGGACACTTGCTCTGGCCCTGGCAGCACCCCAAAGCCTTGCTGAGGCACCTGCCTTACAGCCCCCCCCCCCAAATTGTCCCCCACCATTGCAATGCTTCTCCTTGGTGCTGTGCTCAGGACGGCCGAGGTTACTGCCCCAAGGGGCCGCTTTGGTGTTTTGTGTCCCTTGCCACCTGATGTTTCAGCCCAGTGGCATTTTGTCCTTCCTCTCTTGCAGTGTTTCACTTCCCAGCACAGCCCGATGCTCGGCATTGTCAGCAGCTGCAACCACCAGCGATTTGTACCCCAGTTTTGTCAGGAATCAGGACAAATTCCTCTGCCCTGAAAGCCCACCATTGTTTCTCCCACAGCCTTTCTTACCCGTGTCTCCTCAGACACCCATGGCACGGCTGGGTTGCCACCAGGCGGTTTTGCGGATGGCCAGGCAGCCCAGAGCCACACCAGCCCCTTTAACCTCTTTTCTTTTCCTTCCCTTAGCTTCAGCCCTGTTCCAGCCTGCCCCAGGCTGGTTGCCAGCCCTCAGGGGAGCTTTGCCTTTCTCCAGCCGCTTGGACCAGCTTTTCTGGGACGCGTGGCGAGCCGGCCTCATGCCATAAAGCCCAAATGACTTGTTGTGGAAACGTAATTGTCCCCTTTCTGGTGCTGCATGGTTTTGTCACTGGCTGTTGGTGGCTTTTGTGGACTCAGGGAGGCAGGGAACTTCACCCACACAGCCACGGGATCCTGGGGAACGGTCTGAAACACTTGCTGAGTGCCAGGTGGGGAAAACAAGGAGGGAAACGAGGTGCTGCTTTGGGGGAACGGGGGCACCGACGGTGCAAAGCAAAGCGCCCATTTAGGCCACCCTGGCGGTGCCTGCATTAGGGAATGGTCACACTGGTGCCTTACAGGGGCTACAACTGCCAACCTTGGGCTACAGTGCCAACCTTTGGGGGCCCTCGCCTGGGCTCCTAGGCCAGCAGGAACAGCCCCGGCAGACCCCATGGAAAGCGTGCCCCTGCTGCCCTCAGCGCCTCGAGCCCCGCCACACTGAGGCTGCGGCCCCGCCCGCCACCCGGGCCGCACCATCGCGGGCGGCCGCGGGGGGGGACTGGCAGCCCTGCGCCTCCCGGAGTGGAGCGGCGGCGGCGGAACCAGCGGGACCGAGACGGAGGGGAGGGTGGCGGAGAGGGGCGGGGCAAAGGGGAGGTGGCACGGGGGGCGCGGGGCTGGGCGGGTCCGGGGGACGGTGGGTCC
>VZTO01016484.1:129059-158561 GCA_013400615.1 Syrrhaptes paradoxus | reverse complement strand
GCCGGGCATGGCCGGGGCGGCGGGCCGGGCCGGGCTGGACCGGGTTAAGGTGCGCCGGGCGGGGCGCGGGTTGCGGGGACACCGGCCTGGGGCCTCCCGCGGGCTCCGGGACTCGGTGAGGGGCGGCGGCCTCCCGGGGGGGTCGGGTTTTGGCGGCCGCTCTGAGGGGAGCCAGGGTTACCTGCGGGAGGGGAGTTTTGGGGTGCCCCCTGCAGCAGCCCAGCCCTGCGACCTTGGGCTGCCCGCACCGGGGTGGGCCCGGGGACCCTGCCGTGGCGGTCCCGCCGTCCCCGGGCCCCGCTGAGGGACCCGCAGCGCAGCCCGGGGCTGGGGAGGCCTCATCCTGCACCCCTGCCTGGGCTGTGGGCCCCCCGCCTGGCCAGGGTGCGGTCGTGGGTGAAGTGCTCCGTGGGATGCTGTTCCCCTCCCAAAAACCCCTCATCCCCCGCTCGTTAGTGCGTGATGCGGGATGGCCATCAGTCCAGCACCGTGTGCTGTGGAGGAGCCGTGCGAGCCCGTGCCAGACATCAGCACCGTGTCCCTGCTGCGCTTTGTCCCCAAGGGTCCCCCCGCGGTGTTGTCCCCGGCTCACAATGGGCACACCTGCCACCACTGATGCTCGCCTGGCTTCCTAGCACGGCGCAGAGCTGTCTGTGCCTGCGGAGAATTATCCAGAAGAGGAGCAGAGGGAGTTGAGCCACCTCTGCGTTTGTTAGAGAAATGCTCAGGAGGCATCTGTAACGTGTTTGTATGCAGAATCTTTTTGTCTGTGATTTGATGGGCTTCCAACTTTCATGTCCATGCGTTGGTACAGAAATAATGCTTGAGATGAATGCTTGCTGTTTTGTCTTCAAAGCAGTAGGTTTTAGCTTGGACCCAATCTTGTTGAACGGGTAGATGTAGCTGTTCTTTGCCAGTTTGTGATGTTGTTTCCTCCTGGACATACCCATTGCCTTGTGTGTGACTGCCAAGGTATGTAAAGTGACTCATTTGCTCCCCTGTCTTTTAATGACACTGAGCGTTAGGCTTTTCTGAGATAATGTAGAGAAGTTTCAGACATCTGCTGGTGGCCTGGAATGAATTATGATACAGCATAGCCTCTCTTGGGAGGCAAAAGGGAAAGCTAGCTGTGAGATGGACATGAAATGAGTGTGCTGCAAATTGAAAATGTCTTTGTCCAGACAGATGACCTGTCAGCCCAGGTCTTGGGCATCCGATCGTGGCCGTGGTGTGTGAAGCAGTCAGCCACAATGTTCTGGTGATGCAGAGGACTGCTCTGTGGGTGCTGATGGGGTTAATGTGAGAGCTGGGGCTGGGGACGTGGGGGAGTTGGGGTCACCACTCTGCCAGAGAACCCGGGATCTAACCCTGCGTTTTTTTGTGGAGACAGTCAGTGAAACCCCCTCCTCCGAGGGTGGGCAGGGCGGCCCCATGACGGCCAAGCTGAGGCCCCTCTCCTGTCTTCTGACAGCTTAGGGGGTGCAGGATTTAAACGCTGAGACCCACAGGAGATGTGTCCACCCTATTCCCCATGGGTGCAGGATGGGTGCAGAGGACCAGCTTGCCAGGCAGTCTGACTCTCAGTCTCTGGAGTACAGGTCAGAAAAATCATTAAGTCTGCTGATATAGATACGTGTTTTTTAATTGCTGGAGGAGACTTCTGGGAACGTATCCAAACAGCATGGCGTTTCTGCAGCCCTTTGGCAGGGGCATAAAGAAATGTAATCTAAGAGCTGTCAGAATTTGAGATTTCGGAAGCACTTGACTGTTTGTGAATGTTGGATGGCTGAATGATGCAGTGCGCCTGAAGAGGGTGGTCAATGGTCAGGAGCTTTGGTGAGACGTTTCTTGCTTTCCATGGTGACTGGTTCAGAACAATTTCACTCTGTTGTTTTTTGTTTGGTTTTTTTTATACGCATCCTGGCAATTTTATCAGCTGAGTAAGGAAAAGAAATACAAAGTCTTTATCTACACTTTACATTCCTGCTTTCCATTTGTCTTGTGGAGGATGTTTATACTGTCTCCTGGATAATTCTCTCATTGCATAAGAGAATTACACATTTGTACAAGTGAGAAGTAGTTGGTACCAGTGTTGCTTTAATTTGCTGTTTAATCAGAGCCAAATGCAATCTGGGGAAGTGGATATCATAATGCCGAGGTCATGAGAAGGGATCTGATCTTGTTCTAGCTTAAAGATGATCTGAAAGACTGTGATGTGGAAACATGAGTTCAGGTTTTGCCTTCCTTTGTGATTTGGTATTTCATTTCTTGTGCAAGAGTTGTCTCAGGTATAGGAGTTAACCCCCGGGTCTTGGCTTATGGGGTGGCAGAGGGGCAGGGGGTGGCTGCTGTGAGCATCGGCAGCAGTGGTGGAGCTCTGAGTGTTGCTTGATCTGTTTTTGCTGAGGGATGGTGCTGTTGTGTTTGTTGCAGCCGTTTGGAAATCCTCCAAAGGTAGTCTCCAAGGCCTGGGTGTTTGAAGTGATTCTCATCTGGCGAGAGGTGGGAAATTGTGTCAGAAGTACCAAATGTCAGCTGTCAGTGTCCTAAACAGAACACTCTTTTCAATTAGATGCAGAAGAAGGATTGTACTGCAGCAGTCTATGGGAGTGTTTTCTTGTGCAGGCCTCGTTTGGACAGTGGGTCCCTTGGGTTTAGAACTGTAGCATTCTTTATTTGATGTGCTGCCTGCCTGAATATCGCTGAGTGAAGGCTTTTCCTTTACCATGGTGTCCTTTTTCATTGGTCCTTTAGTCCAGGCCACCAGGAACTGTCCTGAATACGGAGCGTTGCCATTTGCAATGAGCAGCACCATGGTGTCTCAGGGAGGATGCTCTGCTTTATCTCCACAAAGCGGTAACGGCTTCTCAGGGCTCTGAGGACATGGCGAGCTGACAGTGCTGTACCTTCTTGTTGCGTAAAGCAGATCAAGGCAAAGATGCATGTTCAGCAAGATTTTCATCTAATCGTTTTTTTTTATCCCCAGAAGCCTGGGGTGATTCAAACACCTGGATTCTGAATCTTGCCCATTTTATGTAAATTAATATTTAATGTGCTGTGCTTTCAGGCTTGCAGTAATTTATTATAACATCTTTGTATTTTCCATATATTTCTGATAGATGTCTGTAAGAATTAGAGCAGGTAGTGCTGGTTTCTGTGGCATGGAGACACCCTAACAAAAGGTGTGTAAGTCCTCCAAAGACAAAGAAGAAATAAAACGACCTCTCCGAGTAGCTACTCCTTACTTTCATTCTGCAATAGCCCCGCCTGGTAATGCAGCAGGAGAGCTCCTTGCTCTTTTTGTTCTTTCAGTCTTGTTTATGGCAAACACGCTTTGCTTCCTCCAGAGCAACAACAGCCCATTCTATCCTAGGGGGGTCACTCTGTGTATATGGGGAAAAAAAAGGCATCTGGTATCTTGGTGTAGTGCCAGTGTTCACACTGGCTTCCCAGAGATCCCGTCCTTGTCTTCATTCCAAGAGGATGCTAACTTTAAAACAGAGTACAGAAGGACTCAGACATCCAGGGCTCACTGATGCTCATGGAAAAAGCCTTCACGCAGACAATAGTTAAACCTTGCTTACCTTGTGGGTACCTCTTTATACGTTTTAAATTTGACCTGAAAGATTGTTTTTGAAGATAAGTAATGGAAGATAGCTCGTGAACACTTTTTCAGCAAAAAGCTTATAAGCTTAACATATTCTCCTTCAGTGTTGAAAAGGTAATCCAAATCCACACTTAATGTACAGGCAGGATGAGTAATCGCTGTGTTCATATGTTGTTTATGATGATGCTGTTTATATATAGCAGCGGTTCAGGATACAGAGACACCACTTGGTGTGTGAAGGCTGGTGACTTGCTCTGTTTCTTGGATCAAATAGAAAATGTTTCTTTTCTCTCTGGAGGTTTGGTGATTACTGACAAATTTCTGGTGTGTCTCAAACCCAGGCTGACCTTAAAACATTATTTCTTATTTTTTTTTCCATTGCATCTGATCTCTCGATGCCTTGACCAAGCAGGTTTTGGATTTTCAGCCGGAGTAGCACAGTACACCTCGTGGCTGTGTACTTAGCATGAAGGCTCAGCTGCTGTGACTGGAAATCAGATTTTGCAGTTCTTGTTTCCTGGGCTGTAGCAGATGTGAAGTGCGGTTTAACTGCATTATAAAACCACAGGTGACTGAAAAAGAGGCTACAGGAAATTACTTGCAGGCTGAATTCTGTGTGACGGTAAATGCCTCCTCTCAGCCGAGGGTGGCTTAACTTCTACAGTTTATTTTGTTCCATCTGGATCACGCTTATATTTAGGGATGAGGAGAAGATTTGTTCTTAATGAGAGCCTACACTCCCACCCACACTTCCTGGGGAGAGTAGTGTTCAAACAGTCTTCCAACGGTGTAGTTTTAAGGCTGAGTATTAAAAATACACTTGATATTTCTCCTTCCCCAGGAAGAGTGTGCCTGTGGTTCTCTCTCGCGCCTTTGCGGCCTCTGTCCACCCATCTGTTCTCCACCGGGGCCACAGTGCTCTCTCAGTGCAGATCAGACACTGCCTTGAGACACCTCAATGCTGGGTTTTTGTTTCAGTGGAAGCAGTTTAGGAGAGTTTAGGTGTGTCATCACAAGATCTGCATGCCTGACGGTCTCCCTTTCTTCTGCTTTAACTGTTCGTTTGTGAATTATTGGCCTTGGAGCTGCATCCTCAGAAGCCGAAAACAGAGTCTGGTGGGGAAGTCGAGCGCCTTCCTGATGAACATGTTGTTTGGAGGCAAGGTGCTCAGGAATTAATAAAGTGCCATATTTGGTGAACATATTGGCAGGAAGCTTCACACTAATACACAAAATATGGCTAAGGGGAAACATATTTACCCATCACAGGGTGGTAAATATGGTTAATGGCTGAAGTGTATTTGGAGCCTCATATTTGGGAAAAAAAGCCCACACCAACAAAACAGTAACAAGGCAAGTAATTGTACTCTGACAGGCTACTGAAGTAAATACAGTCCTTGGGGATGCTCTCCTAGCCTAAGATACCAGTGCCATTAACAGAAGAGGGAAAACCAGTATGCCTGTCCCTGTCAACAGGCTTTCAAGATATGTGAAAACATAATTCTGAAAGAATAAGTTAAAAATTACACCTTAAAAACCTTTTGGCTGTGGTATTTCTTGCAAACTGATGATGTCCCTGAAAGGCCAGAGGGAAATTTCCTGTGTGTGACATTAAGAAAAGCCTTTGCTCCACAGAGGGAAATACCCTTTTCGGGGGCTGCAGGGGGGAACTTTCCAGTACACACACATACGCGGGGTTAGCATTGACTCCATTTCTCATGATGCCATTTCTGAGGTTGAGCCTCTGCATGCCTGCTGTGCAGATTTGGAGCCCAGAATGCCCGGGTGTACATAGACCCTTGTGCAGTGGCCAGGTGAAAATTTCTGTTCCCCCCCTCCAGAAGCAAGCAGTGGGGCTGGGTGTGGAGCATGGCATGGGCAGGAGCTGGAGCTCGGCCCTTCTGCTTCCCAGGGCAGAAAGGGAACGCCTGGCTGGGGAGACCGGGTTAGTGGTGTCAGGAACAGGAGAGAGCAGGGCGTGGGAGCAGCCTCTCACAAAGCCCTTTTGGTGGCTGGGCAGGAGCAGCCTGTGCCCCGCAGTGGGCAGGTTTGGGTACCTCCACTCACAAACCCCCGTGCAGCCTCCCTTCTGACAGGGCTGTGTGGTTATGAGCAGCTCAGTTCTGGACATGTTTTCTCAGTTTTTTTTCTCCTATTCAGTTCCTAGCTTTGAAAGATGTGCTCCAAAGGCTGGATAGCAACACTCAGAGCTGGAGAAGACCTGCTACCTTGCGTGGTCTGGCCACTTGCCCATGCGAGCAGCTTCCTTGCACCTTCCTTCAGTGATCCCTGATTTTCTGTTTGGCTGTTTTATAGATTTGGACAGACTCCTGTTTGCAGCCTGAGGTTTTAATCTTCTCAACAATGTGGAAGATATTGCTGTGTTTGATAGCTCAAAGGCTCAATTCTCTGCTGTTCGGTGCTACAGCACTTGAGGTTTGCAGAGGCAGCGTGTTTGGGTTGTTCAATTACTAGATGTAGCTACAGTTTTCCAATGGTTTCTAGCTAATATTGCAGCTGTGAATGTGAGCTACACGTGGGTTACAGTTCACATTAAGTGAATGGTAATAGGCTTATAGGAGGAGGCAACTTAATATATTCCTTTGCACAGAGGATTCTTTTCGTTTTCAGTATGAGTTGAGACTTGAGTGTCTACGTAATTTCTCAAGAAACAAATGTTTTGCTGCCTCTTTATGTCAGCAGCTGTGTTTGGGTATGTGTTTTGCACAGTTTAATATTTTTCTGACAAGGCTACCTTCTAATGTGTGGTAAATGAACTGTTCTATTTGTGCCATTTGGATTTGTTTTGGAGAAGAGGGAAGCGCGCTGACACGATTTACAGTGTACGTGCAAATCTCTGCTTGGACTGTGCCATTGATTCTACTTGGGAGGTCTTAACGGTTTTTGCAGATAAGTGTATTTTGCTTGAAAATGACACAACTGTTTCATTGTATTTCAGGGTGAAGGCTGTCGCACTGTCCCACTTTCCGGACACGTAGGATTTGACAGTTTGCCTGACCAGCTGGTTAATAAGTCAGTTAATCATGGGTTTTGTTTCAACATCCTGTGTGTGGGTGAGTATTTCCATTTTGGGAAGTTCTCTTGCTGAAAAGGGGTTCTCTGCAGCTGGATGTAGCTTGTAGGTGACAGAGTTAACAGGGTAGGTTTGACTTAAATTTCCCCCACTGTTCTCTCTATTTTCAGTAACAAGATTTAGTGGAGCACTGGGAAATCCCTGCTGAGGTTATGCGGTATGGCTTTCTACCAAGCAGAAAGCCATAGAAATAAAATGCCTAAAATCCCAGGCTTTTTTAATGATCTTTATTTTCCTAGTATGTTTCAGTTTCATGTTTTTAAAATAAAATGGGTACTCATGCCAGAGAACTTTGTTCTGAGTTCTTGTTTGGTTAGATACTGAATTATTATTGTAATTATTTTAACAAAATACCAGTCATGCTCCTCTTAAATCACTAAAAGCTATTTTCTTCTCCTCCCTTCTGTGCATACTTGAATTAAAACAGTGTCTAGCCAAGCCTTAGCTGGTCAGACGATTATCCAAGCTGCCATGTGGTGTGGATCTCAGCTGGAGCCTGGCGTTGTCGTAGGACTTGGTGTCTGTCCCTGCAGTGTCTGCCTGTCTTGCAGGTCTTCCCTAGGGTTAGGATCCCAAACGGTCCCTTCTCAGAGGCACTCCTGGTTAACAGAAATAATATCTTGTATGGCTTTGGTACAGTAGTTTGGTGAAGTGGATAAGGAAATTAGCAATAGGGAATTAATAATTGTCTGATAAGATGGTTAGTTTGGTTAACGGCTGCTGTTGCCCTGCCGTGGCTGCTTGAAGTGAGCCCTGTCTGCAGATGCTCCCAGCAGTGCCTGGTGTGACAGAGGAGAGAGCTGCAGCTGTGGATACCTCTTGGGGACTCGTCGTAGCTGGTGGTCAGCTCTGTTCCCTCACAAAGGTCGTCTGTCCCCTACTGTGAGAGATCCACTCTTGACAGGGACCTGGTGTTTGCCCACGACAGGGTTAAGTCTGAAACGAGAGGCGTAGAGCAAGGAGAGGGGAGCAGAGCCCTGTTAAATGGAGCTGATAAGAAAACTTTCCCTGACAATGGCATTCCCCTGAGATGCTAAACTTTGCTGACAAGTGGAGGTCACTGTCAGGCTGAGTTGCTAGGTGATTTCCACAGTACGTGAATGTGATATGACCTAGAGAAACTCTTGTCTCAAAGATTGAAGTCTTAGAGTATTTCCTTTTGCATTTATCAAGCTGCTGAGTTTTTTTCTCCAAGTTATAGGTGCAGCAGTGGATGCCTCCTGTGGTTATATGTACACTTTGATGTGTGGGGAGGATTTGAATGCCTCTGCTTTCCTCTTTGCAGGACAGAAATGGAATACATTAATGGCTCGTTGATTTGAAGAGCAAGGACTTGCCAAGATCAATACCCATTAGTTATTAATGTCAGTCTTCTATGAATAGTAATAACACAGACATGGTCACTCTTGAAATAAAGAAACCTTACAGAAAAATTTAATAAGATTTATTAGAAAAGGATACACAAATCTTGAGTTGAGGAGGTCAGGCTTTAAAATGTCTTCTAAGAGTTGTCTGGTGCCTCTGTTAACTTGTGATAACAATATTAAACTCTTAAACATCCTGGAGAAAGAAAACAAGAAGTCCCAGAGTCCATCTGTCATTTATTCTGTTGGGTCTCACTTGGATAGCAGGAGTTTGGGGTGAAAAATTGAACGAACAGGGAGCAAATGAGGATCGCAGGCAACACAACGACAAATAGGTGAACTGATCCCATAGGCCACTAAGCATAGTAGGAAGGCTCTTCTTTGCCCCACAATTTTCAGCTGTGTGTGGCATCTGTTGAAGAAAAAAATCCAATGACAATTTTTCTCTGCACCATACTGGATCTGAGCCACCAATTCCTCCAGCTCCCGGTGGAGGAGCCAAGGGAAGCTTCAGAAATGACTCTCAGCAGCACGTCCAGAGCGGAGCAATTTTTAGCTCTCCTCATGCTGAAAGCTGTCTCCCCTTTGAGACTAGAGCCAAAGATAGAGTAAATGAGCAGACTTCTCATAAGAAGTTAAGGGTTGTGGATGGTTTCTCTGATATTTTATTCCTCAGCATAACCATTTTCTTCTTAAAGCTTCTGTGATAAAATGTTAGTTGCCTCTTAGTTCAGTGCAAAGACTGGAGAAGTATTTAATGCCTGAGACCTTCTGTGCTGACTGTATTTCTCAGTGAGATGGGGGAAAAAAGGAGGAGGAATAGGCTGACATTTTTTCATGTAAACTTTCTCAGTTTTGGCTGGGGTAGATTATAGTTGCATTAGACTAGTATCACATTATAAGCAGGAGTTTTCCCCTTCCTCTCCCCCAGGATTTGCAAGGGATTTGTTCTAAGCAGCCTATTCAGTGCAATGAGAAACCGCTATTTTGTGGGAGAAATACCTTTGCTTTTTCCAGGGGCTGGACCACAACTGCTTGAGGTCTCGTACTCCAGACGAGTGAGCCCCTTGGTGTGTGGGAGCCCTCACCGGCTGGGGACGGGAGGGATTTGCCCAGGTTTCTTTGTGCAGAGCTGCCATCTGCTTTCAAGCAGGCACTTTTCTGTGGGGCGATGAGCCGTACAGCCTGGAAGTTGCCCACTGGTTGTTTTTGTGGTCACTGGTGCAACCAGCTCAGGAGAGAACAGGGTTCCTCCATCCAAAAAGTCATTGGTCTCCTCAGCCCCCTCCTGCCCCCTCGCCGCTGGTCCCCTGGGGAGTAGGGCGGTGGCTGGAGCTGGGTAGTCCTCGTCAGCATCTTTTGTGAGCCCACGTTACTCCTCTTGCCCCCGCAGCCCAGCCTTTGCCTTGCAATGGGCGAATCATGTAGCATCTCCGTACGCCTGTCAGATGAAAGAACTATTTTTTCCTCTCTCACTGAGAGATGGCCTTATCAGGCTGAGCTGCCTCAGGGCTTGTCTCAACAAACCTGCTGCATTGGATTAGCTCCCATGTCTACACATGAAGGGGCTGTGCATGCATGTACATTTTCTTTAAGATTCAGTTATTTGATATCTGGAGCCACAGTTGCTAATCTCATGAAGGACAGGTGTTACACTCTCGTGCAAGGGCACTCTTGTGAAAGCTGCTCCATGCCTTTGAACAGGGAAATACTCCAAGGGCTCCTCTATCCTCCCACAGAGTCCATTGACGATGATACAACTGGGGCCTCTTAAATCCTGAGTGATGTGGAGAAGGGGGCAACTGAGCAGTTGTTTGTTGTTTCACTTAAGATATACTAGGGAAAAGCAAAGTAAATCGCCAGGCACGAAAAAGGAGGCACAGCTTTTGTGGTGTGTAATTCAGCTTGCTGCTGCGGGGTGCTCAGGATGCCACAATTTCTGTGGAAGGAAGAAGCCATGAAGGTGCATTCAGCACAAAGATACCCATTTTGGTTTGGGAAGCTGGGAGCTTGTGTCAGGAGACCAAGCAGAGGTGTGGGAGCCTGGCAAAGCATCTCTGGCCTGACAGGCTGTTGAGTGTTAAGAGTGGATGGTGCCTTCTGGGCACTGGTGCAGGGTTGCTGTGTGTCCAGAGCCTGACTGGTGTGATGTCTCTTGCCATTTTTTTTGTTTTCAAAACTCTGAAAATCATCAGCTTTAACAGCAAAAATCCATCCCGTGATGAAAGGCACAATGTTACAGCTTTTCAGTAGCTGTCAGAGCTTCTTGGTGCAAAACTCTTAACAGTGAAGGTCATCCTCCCTGCCCTGTCTTTCCAACCGCGCTTTGTCCGCCTGCTTTGGGAGAGCAGACCCCTGCCGAGTTGCATAATCCTTAAGTACGGTTTTGGAGATCAAATCACATGTGTGCCTATAAGCCCAACATCAGGAAATAATCTCCCTGCCCAGGACGCCTCTCACTCGGTTTGCGTACACTGCTGCTTTTTTCACTTTTTCCACATTCTGTCTCCCTTAATCCCCATTCATCGTTTCTGCTTTTTGGGGAAGATTCCAGCGCTGTCAGCTGGAATGAGCACAGACTGCTTGTCCTTTTCATCAGACCATCTGTTCCATCTGGACTCCTGTCCTTACAAGAAGCAGTTGGCACCATTTACATCTTCCAGCCAGCAGAAAGTTGCCTCTGTATCAGTCAGAAACTCCCAGGAGATTCAGAAATCCTCCCTTCTGTTTTTTTGCCCTTCAAAGTAGCACTGCTCCCTAGCTCTGGTCATATTTAACACATCTTCAGTCTTCTACCATCTCATGTTGCTCCATCAGTGTTAAGGTCGTGTTTCTTTTAGCTGAGACAGTCATTCCTCTCTCCTCCGTCCTCCTCTTACCTGGCAGGGTTTAGTGCCATGCTGTGGCAGAGGGGTGACACAGTGTGGGGACGGGTGTATCTGCTGGCTGAATGTCATTTCTGGTGTGCAGACTTCACATTTGAGATGCCTTGTTAGCAGCTGGATGTTCTGTGTTTTAAACATGAAGTTGTAGGTGTTTGGATGGGCAGCTCCCACCTATGGAAGAATGCCTCCCCAGTTTGGATCTTCCCCTTCCAAAAGGAAAACCTCAGTGTGTGAATTCAAAGTTGCCTTTGCTGGACCTGTGTAGCTGGTATGAGATGGAGTATCAAAGCATGTTCTGTCTTTAAAATATGCCTACATCTCTTATGCACTTCTCCTGGCCCCTGTGACAGTTAAAGTCACTTCGGCTGGAAACAACACATTAGATTGGTTTAAAGTAGACAATGGTTGGCGGGTTCAGGATGCGTTTAAACAACAGTCTTGGCCTCATGTGAACACCTTTTGCCCTAAAGAAGGAGGGAGACAGAAATGGTGGCTTAATGGGGTGTTTTGTCTGCCTGGAAGCCTGTGTGAGTTACATGCAACCTTGTGTATCTGCTGCAGAGAGCAGCTCCCTGCTCTGGTCACCGCTGCTGCTCCCCTGTCACCCTGTCCGGCAGCCCTGGGGCATCGGTTGCTGGATCTGACTCGNGACAATGGTTGGCGGGTTCAGGATGCATTTAAACAACAGTCTTGGCCTCACGTGAACACGTTTTGCCCTAAAGAAGGAGGAAGACAGAAACGAGAGGTGGCTTATGGGGTGTTTTGTCTGCCCGGAAGCCTGCGTGAGTTACATGCAACCTTGTGTATCTGCTGCAGAGAGCAGCTCCTGCTCTGGTCACCGCTGCTGCTCCCCTGTCACCCTGTCCTGCAGCCCTGGGACATCGGTTACTGGATCCGACCCTGCTCTGGGGCCTGCCAGGCTGTGGGATGGCAGCACAGGAGGGGGTTTGCAGGCTGGTGGGTGGACGATGCTCCCGCACCCCAGGGCTGCCTTGCCAGCAGGATGGGCTCCCCATTCTGAGAACAGCCCATCCAGGGATCCTGGCATTCGCAGGCAAGGAGCCGACTCCTTGCTCTGTCCCACCCATCCCTTGGCAAGGGCTCTGGAAATGCTGCAGCCTTCTCAAGCTGTTTAGATTTTTCTTTTTTTACACTGCTGTTTTCCTGGAATCCCTGAGAAAGGCCTGGCGGGGTCATGCAGGCTGTTAACTCTCAAAATCCCCGTCCAAATGGTGGTGGTGCTCTGCTCTGCTTTGTGCACCTGCTCCCCATTTGGGGCAAATGGTACCCCAAAAANATCCAGGGATCCTGGCATTCGCAGGCAAGGAGCCGACTCCTTGCTCTGTCCCACCCATCCCTTGGCAAGGGCTCTGGAAATGCTGCAGCCTTCTCAAGCTGTTTAGATTTTTCTTTTTTTACACTGCTGTTTTCCTGGAATCCCTGAGAAAGGCCTGGTGGGGTCATGCAGGCTGTGTGCTGTTAACTCTCAAAATCCCCATTCAAATGGTGGCGATGCTCTGCTCTGCTTTGTGCACCTGCTCCCCATTTGGGGCAAATGGTACCCCAAAAACCCAGACTATGAGATTCCAAGTCAATGAAAGGCTTGCTGTGATCAGCCATGAGTCTTCTGGATGGTCCAGCTTCTTCCTCCAGTGACAGGGATAACCTTGTGCTTTGCTGTGTCCTCCTCCCTTCCTCGTCCTGGTGAACGCTGGTCGGTGATGGTGTAGATAGAGCTGATGCATTAACGTAGCACAAGGGATTGCAGCAATGCCTGTGCTGACTCCCTCTTCTCCCCTTTGGATTGCAGATGAGATTGATGCAAAGAGCAAGTGGATTTGTGGCTGTTCTGGCTATAGCTGGCATCAATCGGTGACGGAGCACAAGCTCTTAGGTGGCTCCCGGTCAGCTCTGCAGCCCAAGGTGTCCATTGACTTTCAGATGTTAATGAATCTTGCTGCCTTCTGGAAAGATACTTGATACATGATCCTGGCGATCAGAAACTGCTCAGTTCCCAGGGCAGTGGATGTTTGCCTTGCCCAGCCTGTGGTGTAATTCAGCCTTGAGTGCAAGAAGTCCCTTCTGGGGCCAAGAGAAAGGAAATTTGCCTGCTTGCAGGGTGAGGCTCAGAGATTTGGATGGAGGAGGATGGGGAGGAGTTTCCCCTTGTTGAATTGGGCATTTCATGCAAGTTTGGATCTGTTGCAGAGCTCTAAGCCTACAAAAATAAGGACCTCTTTTCTTCTGAGTAAAGTAGGAAAATGATGAAGTTGTCTTGGTTGGGAGCTGAGGGCTCGGGGAGGGAGGGGAAGGCTGCTTCAGCCAGACACAGTCTCCTTGTGATCCTGCAGCGGGCTGGAGGAAAAACCTTTGCAGCGGGTGGGGTTCAGCTGGCTCCTGAAGTTACAGCAAAAACCATCTAGGCAGCTCAGAAATCACTGTTTCCCCAAAACACAACAGCTCTCCCAGGGCAGCAAACCAGACTGCTTATGGGCTTTGTGCAAAGTCGGATCCTTGGAGCTTGGAAAGCTGGCTCCCTTGTCAGAGCGTGGTAGAGGAGGCTGCCCTGTGGAATGAGTGCACAGAGGGGTTTGTTTTGTTCTCCCTGGGATGTATCTAAAACAAATTTAAGACTGGTTTCTGGGATTTGTCTCTTCCTTCCAGACATGGAAATAGTTTCCTTTTCATAGGATGGAATCCAAATAGCAGTTCAGTGCTGCTTTTGGAAGCAGATTTTGCAATATTGTATAGCTTGTGCAGCCACTAAGGTATGGAAACCAGATATTACAGAAAATGTCCCCTCCCAATCTAGAAGGCTGATCCCCCAACTCAGTCAGTTGTGGGTACAAGAAACCATCTGTACAACTTGCTGTAGAACTAGAACCAACTCTATGTTTCTGCACAGGATGAGGCTATTTCAGTGGCTGCGTATTAGAGACATATTGATCTCGAGCATCTTTTTTTGGAAATGGCAACAAGCCCCATTTCCCCTCCTGCTTTTTAATTAAAACAGCATCTTCTGTAGTGTAGTTGTGGGTCCATGCAGGATATGGACAGTGCTTTCCTCTTTGCCTTTTCACCTCTTTCTTTTCATGTCTATTTTCTAACGATATTAACGGCCATTAGACTGTGAAATGTAATTTGCTTGGAATACAGACCTCCCATTGTACATGGCTTTCTGCTTGCCAGACGAGCCCTTTGGAGCATGAGATCTGCTTTCGTCTGCTGCAATTTCACCCTTGTTAACGTTTGGAAGCTGAAAGGCCGAGCCATATTAATATTCAACAGAACATTTCAACTGTCTTTTTCTCCGATAGGGGAAACTGGTCTTGGTAAGTCCACCCTCATGGACACACTTTTCAACACCAAGTTTGAAGGTGACCCAGCATCTCACTCACAGCCTGGGGTCCAGCTGAAATCCAATACCTACGACCTGCAGGAGAGCAATGTCAACCTCAAGCTGACTATTGTGAGCACAGTGGGCTTTGGGGATCAGATCAACAAAGAGGACAGGTGAGTGAAGAGGGAGAGAGGCTGTATCGTGACCTGGTTTTCTCATGCAGGGTCTTTCCCTGTGCCATAGTTGGGCCAGACTGCGCTGTAAAGTTTTCCACCTTCTTGTCATCTTTGTGGGATGGGACAGGTAGAAGAGAGGACAGAGGCTGTGGTGTGTCAGCACTGCTCCAGCTATCAAAGCCGCTTTTCCCATGCTGTCAGAGCAATATTTGCCCTGCTGGCAGCCCTCTGCCCAAATTCATCTGGTGGGGAGAGTGCAGAGCTCCAGGCCATCTGTGCTTGTTTCCTTGTGATGTGCTGACCACAAGCTGCTGACCAAACACTAGCATGGTCTAGTGACCGCTTGGCTTAACAGCCACTCTTGGCAGGGCTCTTCCATGTTGCCAAAGGAAGCACGGTAAATGTGCAGTGAGATACCCTGGGGAAGTACCTCTGACAGCTCATGTCCCAGCGTGGCTGCAGCATGGCGGTTAAGGGGTGTGCAGTTCCACCAGATTGTCTCCAAGTTGCATCTTCACAGAGGCATTGCAGATGGGATTTGCTTCCTTGCAGGTCTGTTAGATTTTCTTTTTAGTTTTGTTTCAGAGGCACTGATGTCCTTTACATTGTGAGTCCAGCAGGCTCTGTCTCTTAGATGGCTTTGCAAGGGTGTTGCAGGGATTTCCTGCCCCAGAGCACTGGGAAAAGGTGGGACTGAATGGAGATGTGTCTTCCACCTGCAGGACTCAGGGCTGTGAGGGCAGCAAGCTGTTCGCTCCCTGAGTGCAAGCAAGGCTTACACACTGCTGCAAATGGGTCTGTGCTCTCCTTCCTTTTAAAAATCTCTCACCTTCACATTTCAGAGTATGAGAGTCCATATTCACTGGAGAGGATGGTGTGTCTCCTGTCCTCTGCTGAATCTCCAGTACTGTGTTTTGTCAAACAGGCTGCTAGAGTCCGACGTAGGACCACGTCTCCTTGCCAGCAGTGCAACTTCTAAATTTCTTAGGGGTGAAAAGGAAGGGAAAATGAGAGAATTGGTCTTGGGAAGTGAAATCTAACAAGCAACTTGTTTATTAAAAGCAAGCAAAGAAGCACTGTTTACCCCTCTGACTGTGAGATGTGTAACTTTATTTTTTTTTCCTTTCACCAAAGCTATAAGCCCATCGTTGAGTTCATTGATGCTCAGTTTGAAGCTTACTTGCAAGAAGAACTGAAGATAAAAAGGGTCTTGCACAACTACCATGACACACGGATCCACGCTTGCTTGTACTTCATTGCTCCGACAGGCCACTCGCTGAAATCCCTGGACTTGGTAACGATGAAGAAGCTTGACAGCAAGGTAGGCTGTCTTACTGGGCAGGTTCATCATGCGTGTGGCAGAAAGGCTGCTGCTTTTCTAGGGCACGTCTCCCCACCTTGAATGGCCCTTAGGCTAGTGGCGATGATTTGGTTGGCAGATAAATCCTGTAGGTTTATTCAGCACTTTTAAGTTTTTGGAATTTGTATTGCAGACTTGGAAAAACCTGGAGCAAAGCTGAAGACTTCTTACCACTCTGTTCCTTTCTAGGTGAACATCATTCCCATCATTGCCAAATCTGATGCCATTTCCAAGAGTGAGCTGACCAAATTTAAAATTAAAATCACAAGTGAACTGGTCAGTAACGGGGTTCAGATCTACCAGTTCCCAACAGATGATGAATCAGTGGCGGAGATAAATGGGACAATGAATGTAAGTGACTTGGCATTTCCTCTTCTCCCAGAGCAGAACTGTCACTGTTGGGGTTGGTGGCCCAGATTGGGACGCTTCTTAAATCCACTTTCCCTTTTATTTTGTGTCTTAAAACCAGAGGATTTCACAGGGATCCCATCCTTGTCGTGTCATCCTAGACTAGCAGAGCCTTGTGGCAGGCTACTGCCTCTCTGGTGGGCTCGTCTAGTCAGAAAACAGGCTGTCTTTTAACCGCTTGCTTGTCCTAGTGCATATCTGTTGAGGGACTTGTAATTGGACAGATGGTGAGGATTGTCTGTGCAGGCTGCCTGACAGTGGCTGCACAGTGGGATGCTGTGGGATGTGCAAGGTTTGTTTGCAGCCAGTGGAGAGGCAGTGACATGCTCCACAGGGACCACTGATGATTCTTCTTGACCCCATGGGCAGCAGTTTGTGGATAGTGCTGCTGCTTCTGCGGGGTCTGTCTTGAAGGCAGGAAAAACTTCAGCTTGTAGAAGTGAGGCGGCAAATTATTCCTTTAAAAGCTGGCTAGGGGAGTTTCCCTCATGTTGTGGTATGGAGGCTGCTCGGTTGAGACAGCTTTGTTTCCTTTCCCTCTGGTATTTCGTATCCCCTGCCCTTGCAACTAGACAGCCTTCTGCTGAAAATCGGACTCCTCCAACCTGGGAGACCACTTCCCTTTTTCTGCTGCTTGGCCTCTCCCGCAGGGAACTTACCCTGTGCAGAGCAGGCACAGCTCCGTGCTGACCTGCGTCCCTCCAGGCGCTGGCGCATCAGCGTGATTGCAAAGGTAAGTTGGCATGGAGAGTGACCCGCCAGGTCCCTAAGTGGCCCATGATGGCCCCATCGGACTGACAGACACTTACTCTGCGTGTGTCCCATGCGAGAGTTGGGATGCCAAGGGATAGAAGCTGAAGAGCCCATCTCTGTGAGTGCTTGCAGGCAGTTTTGCTGTATTTGCAGTTTGACTGTATGAGCCACACTCTGAAACCAGAAAACATCATCTCTGAAATCTTTTGTTTGTACCAGCTGTCATTAATTTGTCCAAGTTTTCAGATAACCTGTGGAATTTAAACTTCACTGCCTGCTCTTGAGAGTAATCCAGGGTCACTGATCTTCCACAGAAGTGGATTGCTGGGGCCCTTTTTAATTGCCCAGAACTCAGCTCATTTTAAAAGCTCTAGCTAACAAACGTCACTGCGCAAAACTCAGCAGAAGGGGTGGGTGCAGGGAGCTGGCAACTTTATTTTTAAGTGTTTAAACCTTGCACTTGACTTCTTTGCAGCTTGGCAGAATGCAGTGTAGTTCCCAGGAGCAAGCGGAGGTGGGGAGATCACACTTACTGCACAACAGATAAATGGAGCAAAGGACGGTAGCAGTGGCTGGGGGGTTTGCTTGGCTGCCCGAGTTTGGGGAATGAGTGTAAGGTGTGGTCTTCTGAGCCTAGAGAGGTGTTGGGAGTGTTTCTGCTCCAAGTCTGCTGAGCTTGCAGTGGGTGAGTCTTTTACTTTTTGCCTGCTGCAGAGAGACATATTCTTTACTAAGAAGTGACTATTGTTTGTTTCTGAGTCTTTGAAAAGCAAATCCCTCTTGTTCTTAGTCAGCCTTCAGGGACTTGTAACAACTGTCCTCTAGCTGTGCAGCCCTCTAGCAGTGGCTGCGCGTAGCAACAACATCATGAGGATTTTACAAAGCCATTGGCACTCCTTTGGGTTTCCCAGAACCAGTTTTGATAAAGGAGTACTGTGGGATTTGGGAGGGGGGGTGCTTAGGGTGAGCCCCAGCCCAGCTGTAGGAAGCGTGTTAGCAGTGTGAGCACAGGGCAGGCTCAGCAGAGCCTCAGGGAACAGAGTCCTTCCCCACTCAGCCTGGAGCAGACCTCAGGGCACGTGCGGATGTGGAGGCTGACCTGGAGCAGGGACATGTTCAGCTCTTCCTCACCAGGGCTGTAGCACGCAGGGAGGAAGGAGCTGTTACTCTGGGGGGTGAAGGAGGGACTTCGATCTCCTGATCTGAGAGAGTGAGTTGTCTTGGGCTCCAGTGTGAGCTGAGGGAGTGGTGGGGGGATAAAATCAAGAAGGCTCCAAGACCTCTTTTATTGCTTCTGTGCTTGTGCAGATGTTCTCAGCCACGGCAAGCCCCCGGGACAGCGCCGCAGTCAGAGCCGCGCAGCACGTTGCTCAAGCTGTCGTTCTGATGCTAGTCTTGCACTGGCTCATCTCACCTGAGACCCTGTGGCTGGGAGGATCAGCCAGGTAGAGGATATACAGTGGTAGCGTTAACAAGGTTTCCAAAAAGGACCCTCCCTTCTCCTGCCTTGTCTTGGGCTAGTGGCCAGTGACTAGAATCCCTGAGATTAGTTAGCGTGTGCATAATGGCTGTCTTGCTCAGTGGCTGTGCTGATCTCTGTGTGCCAGCAAGTCAGCCAGAGATGAGAGGGACTAACATGGGTGTCATTAAATGTGTTCCAGGCCCACTTGCCGTTTGCAGTGATCGGGAGCACGGAAGAGCTGAAAATAGGAAACAAAATGATGAAAGCTCGTCAGTACCCCTGGGGCACAGTGCAGGGTGAGTTGAGTCCTGGGATTCTCATGGCATGAATGGTGACACTTCTGCCAGGATGTAGTGGGCTCTCGTACGAGGAGCAAGGGCCTGCTAAGCTTCAGTATCTCACTGGGGATTATCCTTTGTTAAATCCGTGTATCAAGCCTATAGTGACAGCTTTCTTTGCTCAGAAGGGCTGTTAAACCTGTTGGAGGAGTAGACAGGTGGGGAATGTGGGAAGAGACCTTTGTTTCTGCCCCCATCTTACTCCTTATCATGTCTTCTTACAGTGGAGAATGAAGCTCACTGTGACTTTGTGAAGCTGCGGGAGATGCTGATCCGTGTGAACATGGAAGACCTTCGCGAACAAACCCACACACGCCACTATGAGCTGTACCGGCGATGTAAACTGGAAGAGATGGGTTTCAAGGACACTGACCCAGACAACAAACCCTTCAGGTGGGATCCCTGGAGGAGACAGGAGAGCTTGAGAGAGGCACTGCGGGATGTGCTGTGTGTGTATGTGTGTCCTTGAGAGAGCATGCAAAGAACCAATGCAGCAAGAAAACCTGCCAGGTCAGATAAATCCAGACTTCAGCAAAGGTGCCGGCTGAGTGAGAGAAGGTGAAAACACAGAGTGTGTGTGCAGGATTGACTGTGAAACTGCAAGTATAGGAGTAGAAATGTCTGTGCTGCAGAAATACAGCAGTGTCCCTCACAACTAGTGGGTGTTGCCAGCTGGTCTCTCTGCATTGTCTATCATTCAACATACAGAAAAGTGCAATAGCTTACAGACTCCAGAAACAGTTGGATAAAGAAGACCTTGGGCACACGTGGGTGGGTGGGTGAGTGGCAAATGTGCTGTGGGCAAGCAATATTCCTGATGAGCACCTGATTTCAGGGGCTCAGGGGAAGCAGATTTTTTCCTAAGTCATATCACTGAAGTTTCCTTTCTTTTTAGCTTACAAGAAACTTATGAAGCCAAAAGGAATGAGTTTCTGGGGGAACTGCAAAAAAAGGAAGAGGCAATGAGGCAAATGTTTGTCCAGAGGGTCAAGGAAAAAGAAGCGGAGCTGAAGGAGGCTGAAAAAGAGGTGAAGACTGCAGTACTTGTCTTTTCATGGTTGTGAGTGATAGATCCACTCCCAAGTAGGGAGCTGTTGCCAAAGCACTTTCTGCAGAGTGTGGGTTAGGACTTGCTTACCAAGAAGTCCAAAGTTTGACTTTGGGTCATGGAGACATAAAGGTGTTAATCCTGTAGGACAAAACTAGATCACAGTGCTTGTAGTGTACAACTTACTGCACCATGAAAGTGCTGTAGTCTTGATGCTGATGGAGAGTTGCAGTGTGGCAAAATTCAAGCAAAGAAACAACCCCTGATATAAACTTGTTATGTAAAAAATACACATACAAAAATAAACATATGACTTGCTTGGCATTGAAAAAAATCCTTTAATTTACTGACCTTTAAAGAAGAATAAGGCAGAGACCCCTGGAAATGGGTAAAATATTTTTACGATTATACTCTCCCAGTCCTCTATTGTTAGTCTATGCAATGGTGTGTCACTAGAACACTGCTGGCTTTATAAGCTGTTGTGGAAGGAGACTGTTCCCTGCCCTTTGTTTACACATTATCAGCTCAGCGGTCTAGAAATGATGTAGAAACCAATGGAGACTTGCAGGCTGAGATCTCATGGGATTCTTCCATCATCCTCTTTTCCTATAATCAGAATATCTGGTAGTGCTGGGTCCTGCTGACCTCTCTCCTTTCTCTGTAGCTGCACGAAAAGTTTGATCGTCTGAAGAAGTTGCATCAGGATGAAAAAAAGAAGCTAGAGGATAAGAAGAAGTCTCTAGATGATGAAGTAAATGCATTTAAACAAAGGAAGACAGCAGCTGAATTGCTCCAATCTCAGGCCCAGCAGGCTGGAGGATCGCAAACTCTTAAAAGAGATAAGGAAAGAAAAAAGTAAGTTGCTAACCCAGTGGTATTTGCTTTTTGGTAATGGTTCTCTTTTACTATTTTTCTTGGTGTTCATATCTCTCTCCCAGCCTAGCCAGTCCTTATCAGGGGAAGGTTTGCAGCTAGATATCATCCCTAGTAAGGCTGAGCAGTAGCTGGAAGCATTTTACCTTTAGCTGTCATCCTGAAGAGCAGGCAGCAGTGCTAACCTCCCTCACTGCTTGCTGACAGCAGGGGAGATGATGAACTTGTTTTTATTCCTCGAGATTCCTGGCTCCTCCCTTGGTCTGTCAGTGCTTGTAGTGAAGTGGAACAACATTGGTTGCCAAGGCTAGGGTGTGGGTAGCAGGGATGTCCCACCACTGCCAGAGAGGAGCATGTCCTGTCTCAGGGTCTTGTGTGTTTAGGTTGGGAAGAAGCCTATACTGTGGAAATTACTCAGGGAGACTAATCGTCTTGAGTTCTGGAACCTGCAAAATGTAAGGCTGCAAAATGAAGGGACAGTGCTAATACTCTCTCCAGCCCTAAATGGGCATTTTGCCCTTCGCAGAAACGGTGAGAGATACTGCATGGCTTTAGGAGGGGTTCCCCATGCCAGGGACTGCTGTGACAGGATCCAGCCCCTCGTCGGGGTCCTGGGATCTGGGCTGTCTGCAGTGCCCGTGCAAGGCTCCCAGTGCTCTGCAGTTGCTCGAGAACACCCAGCTGAGCAGCTGAAACAGTCCTCGCGGCTCACCTATCAGTGAGCAGTTCCTTTTCTTCTCACTCTGGTACATTTCCTGAAATGAAGTGCTGTGCCACCTTAGAGGGGTGCACAGATGAACAAGGGTCTGATTTCTGTACCACTGCCATAATCCTCACTCGGCACATCCCTGGGGCAAATCCAGAGTAAGTCTTGCCCGTGCTACACAGTCTTAAGTACATGGGGAAGTGCTGTTAATATGAGGGATATGGCACATGCCCAAAGAGCTGACAGGACTGTTCATCAGAAAAAATAGCCCTTGACTGTTAAGCTTGGAATCAAATGAGACAGGAGAGGAAAAATCCAATAACCAGAATGAGATCCTGGTTTAGTCTTTTTAGTTTTGAGCTGGAGCTGCTTCAATGTCAACATTCTTTTGCGATGAGCAATTAGCGCTCCTGCCCTTTTCTCGCTTGTCCGTTCCTTTTTCCACTGCGTATTTTGATTTGCTCCTTTGAATTACCTTCAGGGGGTTTTAGTATCTTTTCAAACTGAGGAGCCTGAGACTGACTGGGGACAGACTAGACTCCTCTCCCCAGCCTGGACTGTGTGAGGAATACGCAACCGAGTTCTTTCATGCTTAGAGCCCTCAGACATCTGCACCCTGAGGACTGCAGACTTCAGCCCTGAGATCACTCAGAGTCAGAAATGCAGAAAAGAGAGGTGACAGGCCCTGCAGTATGAACAGTTATTTGCTGTGACCCAAGTCATAGTCTTGCTCCTAGAAGCAGTTTTGATCTCAGAAGAGCTCCTTGACACCAAGCACATTCATATGGAAACGCATTGGTACCGTCCTTGTCAGTTAAGGACACAGAAAGGCACAGAAAATGCTATAAATGAGATGGGTCAGTGCTTGAGTAAAGTTTGGGAAGATATTAGGAGGCCTCTCTCCTCCAGGAAAACAGCTGTGTTAGAAATAGTGCTGCTTTCTTTACTCTCTAACTTCTCTAATTGTCCTTAATAATTCATTTCAGTATTTAGATCATAAATATCTCTAACAATCCATGAATTTCACAAGCTGTAGTTTAATTGTATCGTATTTACTAGTGGCTGTCAGCGCACTAGCCCTTTTCTTTCACAGATGACTCTCTTAAACCCAAGCTCCTTAGTTTGCACTAATCATGACTTGGATCTTTTTTTTTCTTTTTTTTCTTTTTTTTTTGTTGTTGTTGTTACATCGTTATCATCATTATTAGCTCTTACATGTATGCTGTTTTACAGTTAGCTGCTGTTTGGCTGCATGGTGCATGAGGCACATTGTCCTGGTAAGCGTCATTAACTAATACAGACCTCACAGTGGGATCAGTTACAGTTCTTAAAAAAACAGACCCTGTGCAAGTCCAGAAGCCTACAAGTATTATCTTGGTCTTCCTCTGCTTTCACCCTTACTATACATGCTCTACCAGTCTTTCTACATATGGGGTTTGTAGAAAAAGAATGTAATGAAGTTTGTCTTTAAAGATTCTGCAAAGTAAAAAGCAGAGAGACTCAGTATTACGACATGAAATGTAGAAAATAAGGATTAGGTCCTCTTCCTTTTAAACCTACCCAGCACTTTGTTAGCTCCGTTTTCTTTATTCCATTTCCCGTAGAAATAAATAATATTCTTTAATCACCTAGGCCATGATGATACTATGGCAACAATTACTATGGAGATGCGGTGCTGATGAAAGAACCCAGCTAGCCATGACAATGTCTTTTCCCTTCTCCTTCCCTCCCACCCTTCCAAGTTGTAGTGTTAACTTGTGGTTACAGTGCAGCTGAAGACTGCACGACTAGTTTCTATCCTCCCATTCACATACTAACAGATGGTAAAATCTGCCAAACCCAGAGCTTTCCTTTGTCCCAAAGCACCAGAGAATCACCAGACCCCACGTGTGTGTATGAGCATGTGTGTGTGTATGTATGAGGGGGTGTTAAAGAAGCTACTGCTGAGTGACCAAACCAGTATTCACCTGCTGACTGATTATATTTGGTTGTCCAAAGCCATGAGATGATGGGCTGAGTATTCAGCAGATAATGAAGACTCTGAAGACAGACTGAGAAACTTTATGACATTTTTAACAGTCAGATGGGTCACCCACAGATTGGACGTCCAGTTTTAGTAGACAGACACAGACCCACGCGTTGGGGAGCTGTGCCAAATGTGCCCCCTGTCAGGGTAAGGCTAGTGGCAGAAGAGGGCTGTATTCAAGATGTGCCCGGAAAGTCTGCCAGAGCACTTTGCCCCTGAATAAGGCCAGCATCCAAGTTTCCAAGGAGTTTTGCCAAGGCGTGGAGAGTTCCCACTGGAGCAGAGCTGTGTCAGTGAGGTTATGCTGTGAGTCTGCTCTGCTCAAGTTGCTGTGACTCTGTCCAGAGTGTCTCTGCCTTCACGTGAGCAGCGATGTAAGGTGGCCCCAGAGCCGTGGGCAGGCTTGTGGACCAGATAAGGTTGTCCAGAGGGGTTAACAAGCCTGGCCATAAGCAAGTGTCTGCAGTGCCAGGTGCTGGCAACTATTGTAAAGTGAAGGCTCCTTTAAACAAAGATGTCTAAGAAGTGCACCTGCCTGGCAGGCGAGCAGCATCCTCATTAGGGTTATTAGTTACACTGCTAATGACAGTGGTCTGCTTACAGCTAGGGTGAGTGTGTTTAATTGAGCCTTTTTAATTTGCTGTTGATCCTCTGGTGAGAGGAAAAAGAAAGCTCCCACAGGAATGTCTTGCTTCTTGACAGAGCAGCAATACTAGTTATCCAGGGAAAGGGTGACAGCACCCCAGGCAGAGGTGCACTGGTCTCTCAGAGAAGGGACCTGTTGGAACCGCAGCCCTTAACTGTGAAACACCCTAAAAACTCAGCCTGGAGTCCACTCTTCCCTGCAGACAAAGCTAGGATTTACATTCTCTCCAGGATACAGTCCAAACTAACTTATGGTCTGCCCTTAAATAGGGAAAAGCTGATTCCAGGATTCCTTCCCTCTTAGCTTCACCAAGGGAAATGGAAAAGCAAGTAAACATTATGTTGTCAGTGAGAGGCGTTTGAATTTAATTTCAATGGGACGTTCCACTTAACAGAAGAGCCTCAGAAGGGTCTTAACGCTGACTCGAACTTGAGCTTGCAGTCGTCTTGAGCAGTCCGGTTGAATGAATGTCTCTGCTGCCAACGGTAACTGCGAAACAATTAAAAGAACAATTCTCTGCTTATCGGGCTCTGAATGTGGAAAAATAAGCTCAAAGAATAACAGTGTTCAGTCTGGTGCTGAGTACGAAGGCACAGCTAAAGTGCAGTTAGAGTGAACATTACTGATTTTTGTTGGTTTTGGATTGCCTTTGGCAGTCCTCATAACTGTACGCTGTTGTGTGCTGGGCTTTGAATCAAATAAAGTTCTTTGTTCCCACTATACAAATGCAGACAGTGCCTTTTTGAATGGGCATTTGTCCTTGCTAAATTAAATATGTATATATGGTACTTTTCCAGAATTCAGAAAAATACTCTCCATATTGATCCATAAAGTATTGCAGGGCTCCACTGTTTTGCAAGGATACAAACAAGTCACAGTTGATGAGTCCTGTAGCTTGCAAAACTGTGAAAGAATTGTTTTAGAAAATAAATTTGGTTCATCCCACTGCTGAGTGTGTGTGCGTGTGTGCATGTGTGTGTCTGCATAAAGCATGTTTTGTAATCAAATTAAACCTGATTAACCCTTAGCAACATTTGTGTGTGTGTGTGTTAGGAAACATTTATATTTTTGTTCTGTTTTTTTATCATTAATCCATAAAACCATTAATCTGCCTTTTTCTTTCATTTTCAGTTCGGGTTTCCTGTAGAACCTTTCCCTTCACACCAGAAGCGAATGCCCCCACATTCGGTTAACACGCAGCTATGCCATTGTGCCTGTTTGCTCACCTTTACTCATTGCTCCCTTCCTGCGCTCACCATTTTGTTTTTAAGCAAGAGTCCACACCCTTGGCTGTTCTGGGTTATGGTTGTTCTCGTGAAGAACTCGGCAACAGCCTACGTGGAACTGGCAGGAGATGCTCATTGCCGATACCTCTTCCCTTTGGGCAGAAGCAGGCTGCCGAGCGCTCGTAGGGCTAGTGCCCCCTCTTCTCAGTTTCTCAGCTTTTTGTCTCTCCCTCCACTTTGAGGGCTGCATGGTAAGAGCGCACGGCTGTTTGGGGGTGTGCGTCTAGCCCCCGCTGTGGGACCGCTGGGAATGCAACCCAACGCTGCCGCAGGGTGGGACATGCTGTCTCAAGAGACTGGCTGCCCTCTCTCCTTTTAAATTTGCTGTATCTAACCCCTCATTACCCCCTTGTGCTGCCATGTGCGACTCAAATAATTTTAAAGGACTTTTTGCAAAACTTGACATCCTCACAGGCACGGGCCTGAGTCCAAACCTCTAGTCCCCAGGCTTGAGGGATTCTCAAACTTGGATCCACGGTTTGCAACTAAGTGTTCTCTGAATGCTGCAGGGGTCACGAAGGATCTCTTGCCTTGTCTCCCTCTCAGTGTGCTGGCCTGGATGCACATCCTGGATCCAATCTCAGGGAAAGCTGGTCACCTTGCTGTACATATCATTGCTTGTGAAGAAAGACGATGATGTTTCTTTGACTTTCTTCTCAGTGATTCCAACAATTTTTTGGTTTTAATGCAAAAAGTATTACCTTTATTATTTTTTTATTTGGCATCTGTTTAGAAGCGTACAGATGCTGGCAGGTTGCTTCTCATATTTTCTACTCAGCAAAAGCCTTGTTTTTCTACAAGATTTGCACTAAAAAGGAGGGTGTTTGCTCACAGGGGCCAGGAGTTCACTCTGGCCAAGTGCAACTGTGGTTTGCCTGCAGGTGTCTTCTCTGTGTATTTCTGGATGAGTTTTGTTTTTAAATAAAGACTTCATCAGACAGTGAATTCTGGTTAACATTTACTTCTTTTGTTTTTTGTTTTCTTTGCCCTTCTTTTACAGTAACCCATGGCTCTGTACTGAGTAATTACCCCTGAATACAATGGGCTGGAATGGACCTTCATTTACTTGTTAAATCGGAGGGTCTAATAAAACGTGACAGCATTTCAGCTGTGACCTTTCCATGGTGTTACCCTTGCTCTCCTATATCCTCGTTGTGATTCTGTCTTCACTGTGTACTGGTGGTTATTGCTTTTATTAAACAATGTAAAATTAGTCCTAACAAGGTTTTGGATGCTGCAAATCCTACAATTAAATCCTACAATTTTTTTTCCCCCTACAATTAATGGATTGTCCTTTCTCCTGGTCCCTCTCCATCCAGATAAATAATGGATGTGGAAATAAGTTCTGTGGGTTATTTTTGCTGGCGAAATAACAACGCAGTTTAAATGTATTTATTGGTGACGTTAAAATGACGACCACCTTGGTTTGGTTATCACATAGCTGAGAGATAAAAATCTCTTTTCTCTTTATACGTGGTGTCATTTTCATGACACCATCTATCTTTTTTAATTTGCTTTTATTTTTTTCTTTTGCTAATTCATGCTACCTGAAGACTAGCTTTTAATCCTCGTTTCCGTTTCAGCCTTGCTTATTGTGACCCTGACCCTTCAGTCGCACTGTGTGCAGGCTAAGCTCTCTGTACGTGGGTGAATCCTGACCCTGCTGAAGGATCAGGATGCATCCTGCCAAATAGTTTCAACAAAAATCTTTCACATCTTGGGTTTTTGGAAGATAAGCACACCTCAGACCTAGCTGTGATAGGTAATCCTGGTTTAAGTGCAAGCTGCTGCTGAGAGTTTTACTAGAAAGCTGGTCTGGATGATGCTAAAGCCTCACAAACAGTTTCTGCATGTGTGTTTGCCTGGCCAGCTGCTCGGGGCAGCAGCAAACCTTATGCAGTAACCCTGATCAGACGATGGTCTGGCCTCGGTTTCCAGCACTCGAGGCAGTTAAACTCTTGATTGCAGTGTATTTTCTTAGGTATTCTGTTTCACCATAAATACCATTTTATTTCCCTTAAAAGTCTTTGACTATTTTGTGGGGTTTTTGAAGCAAGTTAAAATAATTTGAGTATTTACTTATTCCTCTACTGTCAAATGTCAGTCTGCCCCCCAAACCAGTCAGTATCAGTCTGTCAGTGATTTCTAGATTATCTGCTAAAAGAACCATTTAGTGTGTCTTTTTTATTTTTTTTTACCATACTGCAGGTCACTGGCTGTTCTTCCTGACTATTTGCCTTATTAGAATGTATTTAAAGTTATGCAAAGTCTTTTTAAAGAAACAATGTTTTTACTTGTGTGATTTTCCTTGAAGTACTTGAGGTACCACAAAGAGGTTCCGTCTCTCCTCTGTCAGCTGTTTTCATGTTGCATCTCTTTTTCCTGCTTTTTGAATGTCTTTCTCTTTTTTGCTAATCTTCTGGTTTTTTCTCTTTTTTTTTTTTTTTTCCCTTTTCTCTCTCTGTAGCTTTTTTTAATCTGTCTTCGCCAGCTGCACTGGGTCTGAGGGAGAAGACTGCCACTTCTAGAAGAGTTTAAGGGTCTTATGTCTGGGGAGGGGGGGGACAAGTCTTCAGTGTTAAGTGTCTTGGAAAGAAGCTCTTTTACTGCCTTGCATGGTATCTAAAATTGAAGTGTCTTGTAATTTGTGTGGCAAGACAAGATAATACGGGGGAACTGATTGTTTACCTGGAATTTTGAAGACCAACAGAAAGGTGATGTTTGGACTAACGATGTAGCGAATACATTTTCAAACATTGTAATGGGCATATTTTTTTTTCTAATTTTGTCTTTAATAATATAAATGTCACTGGCTTCCATGAGGTGTGAAGCCTAAGGAATATTTTCAATATGCTGTTGGTTCGGTTGGGTTTGGAAACTGTGCGTTCAGAGTCAAAAGAAATATAAACACGGTGCAATTTGCTCTGTTGGCAGCCACGAAATATTTAATATTAACAAAGAAATAAAGTCAGAAGACCTGTGTGTTTTCACTGGTGTCCTGTGTCTCACCACCTTAAGGAGCTCCATCGCCTGGTGGCCGTGGGGCCGGTGGCACTTCTTTTTCCCTCACTAAACCTCCTCTTGTTCTTTAGAAGAAAAGTTGCAGGATGAGGGGCAGAGGTGATGCTGACAGCTGCTGTAATAACGATGTGAGCGATCCATCCGCCTCCCCCTTCCTCCTCCTCGCCCCGCCGCCGCCCCGCTTTCCCCGTCCCCGCGGCCGGTTTTGTTTCCCTTCGACCCAGGGAGGGGCACGGGGACCGCACCGAGCTATAGATGCACACGGCAGGCACTGAAGACCCCGCTCTGTTCAGCCCTTTCTAACTGTAATGTACATTTGAAATAAAAAATGTGAGAGCCCGCGCGCCTGCTGTGGTGTTTGCCGCTCGCGGCCCCGGGGCTGAGGGAACCCCCCCCACACACACACAGCTCTGCTCGGCGCTGTCACCGGAAAGACAAAACCCCGCACGGTTCGGGCGGGGCGCGGCGCTGACGGCGGCTGGTATCCCCACCGGCCCCGCCACCCTGCCAGCAGAGCCGCCCGCCCCGGTGACCACGGCCCTGCCCCGGGCGTTACGCTTCCTCAGAGACCCCCTCGGTGAGGGCAGGTCCTGCGGGCGCTGGCGCCGGGCAGGCCGGGGGCGGGCGGTCCTGGCGGGTGCCCGCGGGCCGCTCTCCCCCCGCCGGGGTTTTCCACAGGCCCGGTCCCGCCCCCGCCCNGTAAGGAGCTCCATCGCCTGGTGGCCGTGGGGCCGGTGGCACTTCTTTTTCCCTCACTAAACCTCCTCTTGTTCTTCAGAAGAAAAGTTGCAGGATGAGGGGGAGGTGATGCTGACAGCTGCTGTAATAACGATGTGAGCGATCCATCCGCCTCCCCCTTCCTCCTCCTCGCCCCGCCGCCGCCCCGCTTTCCCCGTCCCCGCGGCCGGTTTTGTTTCCCTTCGACCCAGGGAAGGGCACGGGGACCGCACCGAGCTATAGATTCACATGGCAGGCACTGAAGACCCCGCTCTGTTCAGCCCTTTCTAACTTTAATGTACATTTGAAATAAAAACTGTGAGAGCCCGCGCGCCTGCTGTGGTGTTTGCCGCTCGCGGCCCCGGGCTGAGGGAACCCCCCCCCCCCCCCCC